>CM076569.1:197527987-197793346 GCA_034641835.2 Pinus albicaulis
GTTCTTATGTGGTTTTGACATGTGGGCAAGGACTACCACATGTCAACCGCATGAAGTTGACATGGAATTATATGATGGGGACACATGGAGAAAATGACTTCCATATGGAAATGGTATAGATGTTGACATGATTCTTGGGATGACAAGTCTTCATATGGGTGTAGCTTTATGTAAAGATCTTATGTTTTGATAAAAAATTTATCATTCAAAATATATCGATTATAAAAGGATGATGGTGATCTCAAAAAGGAGATTAAAGGTGGTTGACGAAAGACTCAGGAATTTTAATAATCCCACCTTCATATAGTGGCGTTTGAGGTTAGGTATAGATCCCATTCTCTTAAATTTTTTTGAAGGGGATAGTATCCTTATACGGTGGTATCAAATCTAAGGTTCAAAACTCGGGCTACATGGGATCAAAAGAAAATTTGGGTTTGGTTTTTTCCATGATAAAAGTTCTTTCATAAACACAAGGTTTTTTGTAATTCCCTGATAATTTTAGAATATAGATTAGTATTGTGTTTTTTGCTAATGAAATACTAAAAAAACCTTGAATTTGAATTGAAATTATGGCAAAATTTCATTTATGAGCTAATGCTTCTATGACCAAGGAAAACAAATACTGCTAAACAATTTTTTTTTCTTAAACTAATAATGGTGTGTTGATTAAACATATAAGAAGACTCAAGTACACAATAGATAAGAAAGGAGTGGTCATTAGAATGGTGTAGGAAAATTTGGAGAAGTCTTCACATAATAGAGAGTATGATTTAGATGAGAGGGAAGGGATTGAGGAAAAATAGGATGAAGTAAATGAAATAAGTTACTACAAATCATATCATATCTATAGAGACAAAGGAAACGTGAACCAAGTACCATTAATGTGGACAATAATAAATGAAATAAGGTTTTACCCCATTTGAAATTTAGATATGGGAAAAAAACCAACAATACAGGAAAAAGTGTTTATGGGAAGAGGCATATGAGCACCATGAGGTATACATATAGTGAGGATACCTCAACAAACACCTCCAGTGAGGAAATATATACTTCATACAACTATCCAACACATCAAAAAAATCAATGATGCATACGAAGAAGAAGAAAAGTCCTATATAGAATTCTCTACCTAGATAATTCATAAAGGAAGAATATCCTATTTTTATGGCGAGGTTAGGTAAAATGAAGAAGTCGAAGCATGGTTTCCGGGCCCAAAGAAGTATTTCAGGGTACACAATTAATCTAGAAGCATGAAGGAAAAAGTGGCCACAATAAAATTAAAAGGGAAATAATTATATATGGTGGGAATATATCAATATTTTTAAGAGAATTTGAGATAATAATGTGACTTGGAGCAAATTTGAAAAATACTTAAAGGAAATATACCTATCTAAAATTTATTATGATGGAAAAATTATAAAATTTCATGAGCATAGATTAGGCAGTTGAAAATGGATTCTGATGGAAACAAATTTATAAATATACTAATATATGTTCCTTATACCAAATATTATAAAGATACAATACTTTCTCACTGGATTACCACAACCCTATCAAGATTTTATTATGTTTAATGAACCAACAACACTTGATAACACTATTAGGAATTCCAATATTGTTATGACTAATGAAATCCCAATATGGAATACCACATAACATGGAGAAATAAAGAAAAATATTACTTCAAAAATAAAGGGTCAAAGTCATCACACTATAAGAAATATGGAAAAGTGTCAAGTCCAGTGTTGCAATCAAAAGTGAATACCAATAGAATTATCCCACTAAAGGAGGGGATAGTATTATCAGAGTAGTAAAGAAAGAGAAAAAAGTGCCAAAGAAAATTCCATTGAAGTGTTGGGTGTGCATGGAGGAGCACCTAATATGATATTTCCCTTATAAGAGGAAAAATGAATAGAAAATTTTGAATGTCCAATAGGCACAAAATATCAACAATGTAGTTAGAAATGTACTCAGTATTTAAATAGTGGTGGAAAATAGACAAGTATACCACCAGGCCTTAGTGGTAGAGATGGATGGCATAATTTCTGAATACACTCTTTCAATTTTGATTCACCCCAGTTCTAACTTAATCTATATCTCTCCATAATCTGTTGAAACATGTGTTACAAGAAAAATAAAAAATCATACTAAAAAACAGGCTTGGTTGGTGCAACTAGTAATTGGAGCTAAAACAATAGCTGACTAAAGTCATTGAAGAGTACCCATTTTAAATGAATGGTTTACATAGTTAAGAAAACCTACAATTTCTTCAATTTTTTTTATATGGATTGTTGATTGTAATGGAATAGGTGAAAACACATAGAGCCAAAGTGGATGGTTACAATAAAACCATAGAATGCACATATGGTGCATGACAACATAGGATCCTTCGAAGAGTACAAAAAACTATATCTTTGACGTATGTACTATCCCTAAAATTAAATATTTTTTTGTAAAATTATGTTACTTATATGTTATACATATGAAATATTTGGTTTAAGAAAGTGAGCTTGTTAGCACTAGGTTTGCACATTTCCCCAAAGGGTCCAAATGATTTGATCATCAATTTATAACTTCATTCAAGAAACAATTAAAGGTTATGGATTTTCCAATGAAAAAACTATATGGAAGGGTAAAATAGGGCTTACAAACATTTCAACAATGTTTATTTATGTTATACCTAATTTTTCCCTAAGTTTTGTTGTAAATGGGCACCAATATAATGTAAATAGTTCGTGCTACGAAAATATTTCGTAGCGTCTATAACCAATTTAAAAATATGAGCATTCAAACTGTATTTCAAGTGCCCAAACCTTTCTTCAAGATGTTTTAACCTTATTAAACATTACTGTGAAATTTTGAAAAACTTTCAATCCTATGAGAGGTATTTTAAATTCAACCCTATAACGACAGTTTCCAACATTTCCACAAATGCAGGTTGGAGTCAATTTTCTATTGCTTTAATGGGTAAAACTTGAGTTGGTGCCATAATTGCATCCACTCCTTTTATGAAAGCACAACACGTGTTAGAAATTTGGAGTTCCCGGTCACTGAAAAGTCAATTGCAAAAGTAACAGGTTTACCAACACTCTGTTTTTCATGTTTTAGTTGCCATGTTCAAACATATATTCCTAGAAGCTGGTAATGAATTTTAAAAAACCTAAAGAGGTTTTTTTAATGAACAGGATGGTTTCAAGAAACCTATTTAATATTTTACCCATTTATCATGGTTTAGAAACTCCAAAGATATGTTCGAGGCCTAGTTTTATAGATTTTGTATTTCTATTTTTTCTTGTTATAGTCACTATTTTCAAAATAAGTTTCCGAACATATGGAGATAAATTTTTGAAAACCACAAGAATTTTTTGTAGGTAACGGATCAATTAACAAAAAATTACCTCTTTTTTCTAACAAGTGTCATGGTTTGAAATATCTGAATGTATATTTGGACCCTATTTTTCAGGAATTTTCCTGATTTATTTTTCTAAAAATAAACTCATAGACAACTTTGATGAGCCACCTCATCAATTCAACATGGAGATCATATATAAACATCTTCTTTATTATTTAAAATAGTTTAAAAATTTGGGTCAATATTTTTTCAAATCCATTTCTTTTGGATCTTGAGGATTATTGTAATTAATACTTTCCACAAATTGTAGATCTAAAACCTATTGTATTTTTCCTATATATTACATGAGAAATGAGGACCAAGGGTTGGTTTTTGATGAAATAAAAACCATTTTTTTTGTATTTAAACCTTTATCAATCTATAGTTTTCCAAGATCAGTAGATTTTGACCAGTGATATAAATATTCATGTGATGGTATGTCTTAGTATGTGATTTCTACAGTTTCAATGTTTCCTTCTCTATAATCTCATTTGAATATATGATCTTCTAATTATTTGAATAATATTAAATGATTTAGAATTAATCCATGGTTTCATGATTTGAGTTAATATATTCAATTATTCCCTTCTCTATCCTCTAAAGCTACTCTAGCATTCATTTATATTACCTACTATAGTGGACTTTTCTCATATTTACTCCCTCCATTTATAATTATGAAAAAGGTATAGGATGTGCTATCTAATTTGCCTTTATATATCATGATTAGACAACCAATATTTTGGTAAAGTTCCTTAAACATTAGGTTGTTGACTCCAATCCCCAATGGACTATCTCCATCATGCCCAACCAAACCCCACCTCAACATAACTAAAATAAAGTATACATATCGAGCCACTATGTGAATGTATAGTAAATTGGTAAGTTTAATGATTAGGGTGTCAGAGAGATACCTCTATGGATTTAAGGGCCTAGCCTTAAATATATAAGATTGTTTTGAATGGTTACCTTAGGAATTTCTCTCCTACATCCAAGAGGACATTTCTGAGTGATAACAGAGCTAAAAGTTAAAAATCACTCGATGTTAAAAGAGTACTAAGATGTGTTTCCAAAGGAAATATAATGACTACATCCCAAAATCAATATATACTTTTCTATATAACTTATAACTCAAGGATTTATGTCGATGTCTAGAGAAGCTCCTTAAAAATGGGAAAATATGTTAATTTGGCACCAAATTAATATGGACCTTTTGAGATTCTCAAAATATTGGAGTCAATAGCATACTGGCTTTATTTAAGCCCTATTATAAAGGCCCATGATGTGTTTCATGTATATTTTCTTCAAAAATATGTATATGATGATAATCATGTTATTGATTAGACCGTGATCCAAGTGGAACCTGAATGATAGTTTTAGTTAGAACCCCAATGCATAATGGAGAAGAATGATAAATTTATCTAAAACTAATCCATCACAAAGGTTAATGTGAAATGAAGAACTATGGAGTAGATTAGGAAACATGGGAATTGGAGGATGCCATCAAAAATACATCCTTATTTTTGTTTACTAACTCCTCAACATGAATTATAGATCACTAATGAAGATGTTTGTTTAATAAGGATGATATTGTAACACCTATTTATAACCCCCCGCCCCCCAAGGGGTTTGTAATTTTTAATTAAGAGAGAAGCCAAGATGAACCCTAATGCTTAAGGGGAAGTTGTAAGGGGGATTTGAAAAGTTTCCTATCTCACCTAAATTAATTTTCTATATTTCTAGTTTGGTAGTTGAACTACCTAAATATCAATAGTTATGGGAAGGAATAGGTAGTGGTACAAAATTATCCAAGGTATGTGACAGGTACCCATTTTTCAACTTCTAACTTGACCATGCATCCTAAGGAGGGACCTTGAATTCTTTTCATGGGGTATGTACTTGTGATTGGGGTAGCAAAGGATAGTAGCTAGTTTCTAAATGTGGTTGTAGTATGTGAAAGAGATAGAGAAGTGTGTGAAGTGAACTAGAGAAACCCATAAAATGGAATAAAACCCCACAAAGGTATTGTGATTTTGACTTTGAATAGACAAAGGAAAAAATCCTTCCAAGTCACATCAATAATGTGTGGAATTTTATGATTTTAACTCAAATTGGATAAGGAAGTTAATATGGAATCCTTGAGCTTAAGCTAGAGGGCCAGGTGAATTATCTAAATAATTTTTTTGGCTAAGCACATAAGACACTGTTAAAGAGGGAATAATAAGGAATTGCTAGATCAATGGAGGACTCACTTTATGCTATGTAGGCCCCATGGTGGGCATACTATGAGTGTTGAGAGGTCTTGGCTTAGTACTTGAAAGGTATAATACTAATCCATGTATGTGAAGGAGGGTTTCATTATTTTTCTCTACCCTAAATTGAATTTTTTTAATCCATGAGCAAGTTTTCCACTTAAGGAATTAGATATAGCTCGAAGTTGGCCATCTACCATGTAATTTCAGTGTACTTGAGCTTATGGTTGGGTGGAAAGTGGTTCTACCTTCTTAATTTTCCAAAAATATTAAAGTGGCAAATATAAGCATAATTCTTTTTCTTGCAATGAAATGATATGATTGTTCAATATTTCATAGATATTGCTATTATGGTTTACTAAGTATGTTGTTATGATCATACAGATTAATGTTTTGGTTACTAGCTATTAATTCTCTTTTGAATGAATATGCACATAGATATGTACTTTGATGCATGTTTCTTACGATAGATATGTCATGTATAGTTTGTGAAGTATGATGCATAATGTGATTTGAGCCGAATAATATTACTTTATTATGTTCATATGCCTAGTCATTGCTAAGTTATTAGTGGGATTGAATAGTTATGACATATCCCTAAATTGAATGGGAATCCTGGGATGTATTTCCTTGATTGGAGAGACTATAAAGGGTGGATGATGCCTTATTTTTTGTAGTGTGGAAGAAAATATATAGATCTATGGATAAGGAGTCTTTGGGACCCTGATTTCCTCAAGAGATAAACTAGAATGTCAACCTATTTATTTGTAAATGTTTGGAGTTTGAAATTTGATTTTGTGGCCCAAATAAGTGAGAGAATATTATTTCATTTCGGTTAAGCTATGGATTTGGCCCTTTGATATCTTTGCATCCTTTTTCTAGGAAAATTCTTAATGGTGGGAAATGTTTTGGATGCATTTATGGGCTAGTAAATACTTCAGTACCTTTAGAAGTTTTATGAATATTTTATTCCCCATTAGAGGGAATTTCAATCCTTTCAAAGAAGCTTGTAAGTGTAGAAGACGTTTGTGAATTCCAATGATGACCCTTTAAATTTCAAGGTATGGTTGTGGAAATTTGGGGATTGGAGGTTTCAACCTTAGCGCATGGTCACATGATCTAGAAGGGGCCATGATCAAGAGATTATCCATGAATTGGATTAATAACATGTTCCAATAATGAAAATATACTTAATATTTTTATGACTCTCTTAATTGTCCCTGTGGCCATATGGTTTTTTAACTACAATCCCCTTAGGTTGTTGGAGACCTTACTTTAATTTTATTGGTGGCCTAGTGATTTATCAATTGGACTACAAAATGGCACTTCAGTCTCAAAGATCATGATTTCTAAGGAAACATATTAAGGTTTCAAGATAAAAGAAGAAAATGAGACATCATCAATAGAAATCAAAGTAAGAAGATATGGAAAAGGAAGGAGGGGAAACAAGTAGAATGTGGTGTAGCTTTATGTGTTTAAAATAGATATAGTCAATGGTATATAGAAAATGTATTTTCACATCATATAACTGGAGATAAAATAATATTTCTCTCTTTAAAGGAGGTCAAGGGTGGAATTTTTATTCTTGTAGATGATACATCAACCAAACTATTGAGAAAAGGAATAGTTAGCCTTGATAATAAAAAGGCTAAAGCCAATGATATTATACTTGTTAATTTTTTAAAGAAAAATATTTTCAATGTAAGTCTAATGGTTGGTAAAGGGCACGAAGTCCCCTTTAACTATAAAGGATGTAAAATAATGAAGACTTTGGAAAATTAGTGGAAATAGAAACTAATTCTCCAAGTTCAATGTATATGAACTCAAAGGAAACAAAGATAGCCATTGTATGGAAACAATGGATGAGAAATTGAGTAATCTCCCCTTCAATTTCTTAGTAAAAGGATCAATACAAAACTACAATCCATCACACCATGTCATATTCAGAAGGTGCACTGCAAAACACAAAATTGGTGTTTGCATTAGTGAGACAAGCAACTAAGACTATAGACAATGAATATGTCCCTAAAAAAGGAAATCAATCAGCATATGCAAGTAAAATAAATGGAAGTAAAACCTTAGATGAAGAAAGAGGTGGAAGGTGCCATTAAGATTACAAGAGAATAATGATATACATGAGCCAACTATTATGGTGTGAAGAAAGTAAAAGTGAATGATGAACTTCATCCAGCTTAAATTCTAGGAATTGAAAGAATTTTTTTAGGAAAATCAGAGTTAGTTGTTGCATAAGTTAGGAAGTTGAAGTAATTGTAACAATTTGTAAATCAAGAGAATGGTGTAAAATGAAATTATAGTAGTAAATATACAAAGGAGAAAAGAGAAATGATCTATCACATCCTATGATTACATCAAAAAATGCTTGAGTTAAGGAAAAGAGCAGTAATGAAATATTAGTATAGAGGGCATGCATGGAGTTGGTTTACACTTTTTCTTGAAGAGAGGGTGCGTTTTGGTAAAAAAATTATTCTTGATTGAGAAATTTGTACGCAATCGATTGAGTTGTTTAGGCACTTTAAGATAGATTTATGGAGAATTTAAACTAACTCTCAATCGATCCCTTTTATAACCCAAGTTAGAGGCTCGATCGAGTGTTATTTCTTATTAAAAATCCCAGTCATGACCTATGCAAGTCATTTTTCTCAAACTGCGAGAAAAAAAGGAGTTCAATGGAATATTTATAACCTCAAGCGAGATGGATGAACTCAATCCAGCTACCCATCAACCCTTCCAACAACCCAAAGTCTCAAGCCGAGGTAGTGTTAGTGTAAAATATTATTGAAAGTGTACAAAAAGATTCTACTTTAGCTATGAGTGAAAAATAGCCCTAAAAATAGAAATGGTTGTCCAACTATTTAGATCTGCAATAGATAATTGAAACAAATCCTGTAAAAACCCACATCTATGCAGTAGAAGTAGTTAAACAGAAAATAGAAATAAAAACTGATGCAAAGTAACTCCAAGTAGCCAACAGATAAGACAAGATTAAAGAATGATTTTTGTATTATGTAACGCCCGGTGAAGGAAACGAGTAAATATTACCAGTCCGCCTCAATGGGAAGGGTTCTTGGTTGTCCTCAATGCTTCAACTTCGCGAATTTCTCTCACTCAATGGTGTAGAAAAGTTAAAGCATGTGTTGAACTCAGATGGGAGCTCAAATGGAAAAAAAAAATGATAGCGACAATGAGAATTATCAAAGTGAAGAATGAATGGGAAAACCCTCCTATTTATAACAAAATATTGAGTTATCCAAGATAATGAAGAATAATAAAATATTATTAACCGAGATCTAGATATAACCACTTGGAATATTTTATGATATTTTGTTGGAGAGAAAAAATTATTTAAATTGGTTAAATACCTTTATTTATAAAATATAAACAAATAAATGATTTATTTTTCATTTCAAAAACGTGGTTAAAGAATAATAAACAAACAATGATTTTTTTAATTATTTCTATGTGATTTAGTCAAATTTAACAAGGAATAATAACTATATAATGATTTAATTAATTATTCCTAAAGAAAAATAAGAAAAGAATGATTTATCTAATTATTTCTCATGATTGGGTTAAATATGACTAGGAATATTATTTAAATAATGGTTTAATTAATTATTCCTAGAGGAAAATCAATTAAATAATGATTTATTTAATTATTCCTCATGGGGTTTCTTATTCTAACCATAAATAAATTAATAAAATATGGTTTATTAAATTATTTCTTATAGTGAAAGCAATTTGAATATGGTAAAATTGCTCTTACATGGTGTAATTCGATTTATCTACTTAGAAATGGTGATATGACCAATTTTTCGTGATAACATATTAGCCCTTAAACGTGCAAGTATTAGGAGAAAATTGTATGACCGAAGTACGTTGTAAGAACACAATCACTAGACACCAAAGGGGAGTCAGAGAGAGAGAGAGAGATTTGAGTGATGCAAAGCAAGAGAAGACAATAACTGAGGGGGAGAGACCTACAAAGTGATCTAAGTCTCCTTTTATGTTGGAGTAGCTATTCTCAATGAGGCGAGGGAGACATACATATGCCTACCGACATGACAAAGTACAAAAAATAATGGTGATCCCAAGAATGTGGGAGAGAGCTACACAATGTATAATACATGATACATGACATGTTGGCATCAATGGGCTCAATATTAATACAATGGATCCCATATACATAATGTGCTTTGATCTGAAATTGTGTGAACAAAATATTTCTTATACAGAGATAGACAGTAGGGGCTTTTACTGGTTATTTCACCTTTACTAGAAAGGATGAAACTAGAAGCTTTTGGCCCTCTTACTGGCTCTTCCAGAAGAAATATGAAGTTAACACTAAATCGATCTGGCAATGAAAGTATTTGTTTATGTTTTCAAAGTATTCATTAACCAAATTTTATGTGTGAATAAGCAAGTTCAAGTATTCTGCAATGGAAGTAATGTGGTTTGAAGTGAAACAAATGACCTCTGATCACTGTATAAGTCTCATTGTGAAAAGTTGACTTATTAAAAATTATTGTTTAATGTAGTAAACTCTGGAAAATAGCAGCAAAAATGCACAGCATAACAGTAAGAATTTGTTTAAGCGGTTCACCCCTCTCTTGGGCTACCTCTGCTGGGTCCAAAAGCCTCAAAATAGGCTTTTCCCTCTTTCATTAATGCTCAAAATAATTATTACACTATGAAGAAAGCCTCAAAAGGCTAAAATAGCTGCAAATTCAGAAACAAAGGACTGAAAATAGTAAAAATCGACTATTCATTCACCTCAAATGGATGAGTATAGTCCAATATAACTGATCTTTCACCAAGCCCTAATGGCTCCACAAGAAAATTCGCTGATAAAATCACTAGTAGAGTGTCCTGATGGCTCTATAACCTATTCCAATAGCTCTAGAATGTTCCAATACCCCCAGATCAAAAAAAAAATTGTCCCAATTGGACTTCCCTAGCCAAAGTTATGATCAATACAAGTTTTTGTCCAGTTACCCCTTGAAAAGCTCCACTAAATGTGGAGCAACTCCAAATAAGTCCGCTAAATAGGGGGACGGGTGCTAAAGATGGCACTCCACCGAAAATTTCGCTGAAATGGGGGGCTGATGGATAAGGTCCATAGGACCGCACCGTATGGAAATAATTGAATGAACTTGAGTTGATTGCGCAGAGAACTTTAATATATAACAGATATTTGAACGTGCCTCCGATGGTCCATGGACCACGCCCCCAAAAAATATGTGCCATGAGTTTTCTGCTTTGGTTCCGAGCGATAGGGTTATATGATGAGGGGCTGGCCCCCTCTCGGTCCCCGCCCATATCAAAAGAAAAATTTAAGTAAAATCTCCCACCTATGATTAACAAGAACCACATTGTGGCCCGTTGGTTGGGTCGTTCCGTTGCCACCGCCCCGACTCGGGGTCGAACCCTGCCATGCCATAAAAAAAATTTATAACGCAAATTTATTCAAACTTGGGGCCAGGTGGCGGCCTTTGGGCTGGCCACATGGCGGACTTTGATTGGCCGCCTTTGGAATATCTCGCAGAATATTCTAGGAATATTCCACGTGGCGGCCTCCGGGCTGGCCACGTGGCGGCCTTTGATTGGCCGCCTCTGGAATATTCCGTAGAATATTTTGTGGAATATTTTATTTTTAATAAAATATTTTTATAAAGTCAAATTGGCCATTTTTTAACTGAAATTGGCAAACTTCAAAGCTGAATAACGTTCTCATACAGCATCGGTTTTCAGTGTCGTTCACGTCTACAGGATCATTTTTCTGAGCTCTTTCCTGTCGTTTTAGTTTGGACCAATTCTGAGAAACTAAATTTTGAGCATTTTTTCCATAAAGGACTTGATCTCCTGATCATGCTTGGAAAAACATGTGTCTGGACTAAATACAATAACATGTGAGTATATGAGACATAAATAGTGCCCCTCCATATGACATGGGGAGGGGGATGGGTATAACAACCAAATAAGCCTTATTGAATAGGAAAGGGCTTTGAATATCTAAATGGACCATCTGAATGAGACATACATGTTGTGGGCATTGCAAGCGGAAAGAACCAAACCCATCAAATCTGTGGAATTGCATCTGAGACTGTAGCATAATCTAATGTCATTTGGGCATGTGGGGGGCTACCTAAAGGGAAACCCCCTCATGAGGCGTAAAATATCTCACACACACCTGAGAATCACTGGTACAATCTATTGGATCACCACACCATCAAGTATATGAATCTCAATCATGCGATAATGAGTTGAGGTCGAGCATATGAGAAACACCCAAGTCAAAGGGAAATGAGGATTCCCTTTACTTAATCTGAGGCACCAAACGAGAATGGAATCTAGAACCAAGGTACACCACCCTCTAGACCTGTCTTCTAGAATAAATTTGATGATTTTGACAGAAGAAGGCCTACCATAGGTGAGGAAATGATAAATCCTCAACTAAGGCATGAGGGATCATAGTAAAGTTACTGATGGACTGACACCCGAGACTACAATGGAATAAAGGGATACTGAGTAGAGGATGGATGAATTCCCTTTTCAGAGCATAAAAATCATGGTTGACCTGGCAGCGATTGACTTGACTCCAAAGGAGATGAGGGACAATATGAATGGAGGAAAAAATGGGCAGCATGCGATGAATGCGATGAAAATATGGATGGAATATTGTGACATGAGATAAAGGGACTCAAGACAGACTCCATGAATGTGATGATGACTCAAATTGGATGCTATGAACAAGGGTGACTCAATGATGCTACCACACAAGGTAGGCCCAGGGGGACCATAAAAACATGAGAAAAACATGGTTACTCATGACGAAAATTAACACATGAAGTGATAAGTATGAAGGCAAAGTAGTGCCTCAAGTACAAGAAACTCATAAGAATAATTTTGATTTGAAAAGGTAGCGAAGCAACCCTTTCTCGAAAAATGGCTTTCGGGTGAAGTGTTAAATCACCAAAAACGAAATAAGACCCATTATATCGAATGGTGAGAGCTTTTCCAACGATGTTGACGATTCGTCAAATTGAGGTACGGTTTGGTCGCAATTGGCGATGGAAAATTTGTGGGTTTTCCTATAAAAGGGCATTTCCCCTACAATTTAATTCATTTGCTAAGTGAATTGTGGTGAATATAGAGATGAGGAGAAGGTCCTAAATCTGGCGGTGATCGTAGTAGAAAAATTGACCATTGGAACTAGGATCAATCAATTGCAGGTAGGTGGCCTAACCTTACTCTTCATTTTCAATGGTTTGGTTTTTCAGATTAGGTCCTCGGAGCTCAGGAAGAGACCCTTGCTCATATTTATGGCTAGGTCACACTTTGCTACTCCTAAAATTTGCTCTGGTTCACAAGAAACAAAGGGAAAACTATGAGATCACAATTTTTGGGCTAAAACGTGCGAGTTGGGGAAGAAAACAGAGGATGGTTTCTTGGCTTTGTTGATCATCGAGATTAGAAATTTTATGGTGCAGTTGTATTTTTCTGAATTGATAGAACACGATTATTTGTTGCAGGTGTGGCAAAGTTAAATATCAACTGGTGTGAAAGAGACTTGGATGCTCTTCGTTTTGAGATTCAGGGGAATCAGGTAGTGAGAGGATTGCTTACTTGGTATGAAGTTCTTAAGTTGGTAGAGAACCCACTGATGAGGATGGGTGAGCCCTTGTTATCTAGGATAGTGAACTACTGGGAGTCAGACTAGGAGGCTTTCATGGTGTAGGGGCATAGGATCGAGCTCACAATCCAAGATATCTATTTTTTCACCAGACTCCCCCAACTATGGGTGGTGGGGAACATACATCGAGTGTTACCTTTTGGGAGGAACATAGCAGAGTTCGTGGAGCGCCATTTTAGATCGGGTGCTCATGCTAAGGGCACGATCATCTCGATAAGTGATCTAGAGAGGCTAGACACATGGGTTGTCTCCACAACGATGTTTCTCTTAGGAAACCAAGCACTCCATCACATCATTGGAGAGCATATGATGTTAGTGGAGAGTGTTTTGAGTGGGACCTACTATGGGTGGGCCTATATGATTTTTTCATTAGTAAAATTATATTTATCGCTATGCAGATGGAAGGTGAACCATGGCTATGCATTTGGGATAGTGTTGTGCTCTTTATTCTTTGAGAAGATCCCAACTATTCGACTTCATGTGTATATTCGTGATGGGGGACCGCAGGAGCCCAGGATGTGCCGCTGGGGGTAGCTACTATGTAGAGGAGGGGGAGGGGGAGTCGAACATGTGTTCCGACCAGAGTTTTTTGCACATTAGGATTAGATGCCTTTATACATAGATGATTATCCATATAGTGGTATGAAATATCATGGGGATCCTGACTTACCACTGCCGCTAGATGAGCATGGGGACTAGATGGTAAGTGAAAGTTGCTATTTTTTTTGTGAATTTAAAGTTATTATAATATGTATTTGGAATTTATTCTTAAATTTTTGGTATGTATATATAGCGCCAGTCAAGCCGACAGGATATGCAGAATGTGTCACAACACGTGGGGTTGTGGAACTGAGTGGATCAACGTCACAACAGAGTGCTGAATATGAGGCTCTTCTGGAGGATATCTGTCGCATATGTGATGCGGTGTTGACCAAAGTATCAGAGTGCGGGTGGCATGAGCTAGAAGATCGACATATCTATGAGTGTACAGGTCTTCTCTTAGAGTCGCGAGGGATAATGCAGCACATGGCGATGGTTGGTCAAGTTGTTCATGATATATGAGTTGGTGGAGTAGAGACATTAGCCCAGGAGCCTCCAGATAATGACTAGGGATGGGGACATGTCATGCCCCCTTTGTTTTTCTTATAACATGTTGTGGGCATATTAGATGTATTTAGAGTAGTGGAATCAAAACACTTATGTTTTTATGTGATGATACATAATATGAATATGAATATTTTATCTGACGATTATGGTTCTCCATTTGTTTTTATGGTTGTCTTTTGTTAAATTCATGTGATAAATGCCAATCTAGAATGTTATTTTCAATGATATCTACAAAGTGATTTTGGTTTCTAGGAGCATGACTGATGTAATGGATTCAAATTCACGTGTTGAAAGCTTCACTCATAGATATTCTCCTAATAGTATATGGCTATGCACACGATAAACGCCATTCAATTGCATGACAATTAGAAAGGAATCTAAATGAACATCAATATGAAGGATATGATGGTGAAGGAAATCAACAAAAAACCTATCACTGCATCATATTTGACCTAGTTATTGGTGGCACATCCAATGCATACGTCGTTGGAGTGAACTAATAAATGCAAGGGGGTAAAAATGGCCCAAGTTTTCGAGGCTAGATTCTGAGAGAAGTGACTTGCACCATCGACATGGTCGATATACGGTGTTGATGATGGATCCATCTGAAAGGCACCAAAAGACAAGAAATGAGATGATGGTGGACAATGCAACCTACCTAAATGCATAATATAAATAAATACATGCATGTCAATGGGAGATGCTATTGGTAAATGTTTTTGAGGTAGAGTGCATTACAATGGTTAGGAAGGAGTTGGCCTTATAAATCCTCTAGAAGGTATGCCCGCTTGCCCAAGTCCTTAATAATGATGTAAGGTCCTAGCCATAATGAGTCGAAATTCCCATGACCAAGGACATAATGAGCCCGGTCATACTCTAAAACAAGATCACCTTTGTGAAAGGTATGAGGCTAAAATTTATGGTCATACTGAACTGTGGTGCACTTATTATCCTCTTCAATGGTTTTAAATGAAACACAAATCACTTCAAAAGCATGTTAAATCATGATAATTATTTTTTCTAAAGGTTGGGTGTTGGGGAAAAGTTCGAGAGCGAGGTGAAGTGAGGGGATTTCACACTCGATCGGTAAGACTGCCTCCTCTCTAAACACAAGGTGGAAAGGATTAAACACAGTGGCAGTTTTAACAGAAGTTCTATAGGCCCACAAAGTAGGGAAGAGAATAAGGTGCCAGTCGATTTTGTTCTTGTTCACCATTCGTTGAAGCATATTTTCAAGGATTCTATTGACCGCATAAACTTGTCCATTACATTGGGGATAATAAGATGATGAATATTGGTTCTTAATGCCCAAATGAGAGGATATCGTGAGCAATATCTCATGTTCAAAATGTCAGCCAAGGCCAGAGACTAATTTTTTTGGAACCCTGAATCGAGCGATAGCATGGTTAAAGAATAATAGAGTTACGGTAGACACAGTGTTGTTGAATGTTTTCATGGCCTCAGGCCATTTGGTGAAATAGTCGATGGCCATGATAATATACTTGTGGTTACTAGCATATGGAGGTCGACACTCTATAAATTCAATGGCCCATTTTCAAAAAGGATCGACTGATATGATAGGATGGAGGGGAGTAGGTAGAGCTCATGGCTTTGGGGAAAATAGTTGACTATTCAAACAATGTTTGACTGCCTTAATGAAATCGCTGAAGAGGAAAGTCCAAAAGGACCCAGCGCACATGATTTTCTGGGCAGTGGCAATACTAGAGAGGTGGCCACCACAAGCGTTGCTATGGAAGGAATTAAGAACTTTCTCATCTTCAGCGTGCTTGAGAGAACAATGAAGGACAACATCAACATCGCTACAATAAATATTGTCACTGATGAGAAGGTAGCAGGGGGCTTGGTGTCATATTCATAGTCGATCATCACGATTGAGATGGGGGAAAATTTTTGGGTTCGCAAATAGGTAAGGATGTCATCATACCAAGGATCATCTGAATTAATGGAAAAAAAATTTTAAATGGGTAAATCATCATTAATTAGCAGATCATGCGTACCAGTAGGAAATTTGGAAATGAGTTCAGCAAGGGCTAAACCTTTCTTACTCTTGGGTGTGACAAATTCAAGATCGAATTCTTGGAGGATAATGATCTAAAGGGCATATTTTTCATTAATGATCTGTCGAATTAAGAGGAAATCCACTGGTTGGAATTAGTCGCAACCTTGTTGGAACACGTAAGGATATAATGACGAAGTTTTTAGACCAAGAACACGATGGCTAGCGCCAATTTATTTTAATGTGAATAGGAAACAGGTGGTCCCACAAGGTTCTTACTGACATAATACATAACATTCTCATTTCTGGCATCATCTTCCTGGATGAGGTCTCCAGCGACTGAATGGGTAAAAGCAGAGATATACAGGATGAATTCCCTATCAAAGTTAGGTGGAATAATCAAGCAAGTGGAAGTGAGAGCATGTTTGAAGGCATCTAAAGACTGTTGAGCATTATCATCCAAAACAAATGGAATGTTATATCGAAGGACTCTAATAAATCCATGTGTAGTGGTGGCATAGTTAGGTATGAACCGATGAAGGAAGTTGGCTTTGTCTTGAAGGCTTTGCAACTGGCACAAGGTACGATGAATGGGGAGTTCAGGAATGGCTTGAAATTTGAGGGGATTAAGCTTTATACCATATTTGGACACAATGAAGCCTAAGAGACAGTTGGTAGGAACACAAAAGACACACTTAAATTGGTTGAGGCAAATTTTATACTTTCGACATCGGAGAAAATGGTACACAAATCATGAATGTGATGTGCTTGAAGCCTAGAACTAGCAGTGAGGTTGTCAAGGTAAGCAATGATAATATGAGCCAAGTCATGGAAGCAGTAAGACATGGCATGCTAGAAGGCGGCTTCAGAATTATTTAAACTGAAAGGCACTACCCTATAATAAAAATTTCCCCACAGACTAATGAATGCGGTTTTCAACTTATCAGCACGGCAGATATTTATCTGGTTGTATCGAGAGAATCCATCCATAAAGGATAGAACCTCATGCCTTGCACACTCATCAATTATTTGGTCAATAAATGGTGTGGCAAAGTTTTATTTGGGACAAGCTTTGTTGAGGTCATGAAAGTTAGTGCAGACACGAATGGTGTCTTGTTTCTTGAGAACGGGAGCCGGGATGGAAACCCAAGTGGTATTTTCAATGGGATATATAAAACGAGTATGCTTGAGCTTATCGATTTAGGCTTTCATAGCCTCTCATCTGGAAGGATTGATGGGTCTCAAATTTTGATAGACAGGAATGTAATTACGCCATGTGTCGATATGGTTTTCAACAATGGTGAAATCAAGTCCAGGCATATCATAATAAGACCAGGCGAAAACATCAAGGAATTCCTTGAACATCTTGGTGTAAGCCTCAATTTCTTTCAGGGTGCAGTGTGCCCCCAAGGTAATGTTTTCTTGGACCCCTGGTTTATCAGAAATGTTTATTTTAATGGTAGGATAGATATTGGCCATGATTCCTTCTTTGAAAACATCTCGCGCAGGAATGGGATTTCTAAACCAATCGAATTGTTAAGAAACCAACTCCAAAAATAGAAGAAAAGAGAGATCAATGCCTTAGAAATCAGCCACTTCGAGGGGGAAACCTCTAATACATTACATAAATGAAAAATTATTCAATGCTACAAATGACCAAAACCTCCTTCTATATATAGGAGTCCATGGGGCCACAATATAATCCTACCTGAGTTAACAATAATAATGTAAGGGCACAATAATAATAATATTGGGGCTACAGGGGTACAACAATAACAATAAGGGCACTACACTAATAACAATAAGGGACTAAAATAGTAATATAGGGACCTAACATGCCTCTCTCCTTCAAAAAAAATTTACTCAAATCTTGAGTAGCTTTAGGTGCTTATGTATAAAATTCTCATCCTCCCATGTAGAATCTTCAGTGGGTAAGTTCTTCCACTTGATAAGATACTCTGAAATTGATCAATTTCGTAGTTGTCGAGTTCTTTTTTTCGTTACTGCTTCAAGTTCCAATATGATTTTTCCTTCCTCATCAAGTTCTAGAAATATTTTTTGAACTAGAATATTTTCACCTATAACCTTCTTTAAGCATGAAACATGGAAAACTGGATGCACTCGCGAAGAAGCAGGAAGCTCCAATTTGTATGCCATCGTACCAATATTTTGCAACACCTTTTAAGGACCATAGTACTTTGGCGATAATTTATTATCCTTCTTAGCTTTCTTGAGGGACATTTGTTTGTATGCTTGTAGCCATAAAAATATCCAGTCTCCTACATCAAAACTTCTCTTGTTGCGATGTTGATCTTCCTATTGTTTCATTCGATTTTGTGCCAAAATTAGGTCATCCTTTAAGAGTTGGAGAAATTCTTGTTGATGCTCGATGTGATATTCCACTGCTTGAACCTTATAATTTTCTTTTAAATATGATGTGATGGATGGTGGATGATTTCCATAAAGTGCCATAAATGGGGTCATTTTTGCTGCAGTACGGATGGAAGTGTTACACCACCATTCAGCGAGAGGTAACCACATGACCCATTTTGTTTGCTTATCAGATACAAAACAACAAGTATATCCTTGCAAACATTTATTCACTATCTCATTTTGACCATCGGATTGAGGATGATAAGATGATCTATGAGCTAGTTGAGTACCCAAACAAGAAAATAACTCCGTCCAAAAATTTATAGTAAAAATGGGATCTCTGTCGCTCACAATAATCTCTAGGTTTCCATGTAGCTTTTGAATTGTGTACACAAATGTAGTGGCAACTGTACTTTCTTTAAATGGATGAAATAATGCACAAAAGTGTGCATACTTGGTAAGTCTATCAACTACCACCATGATGACACTCTTTCCTTCGGAATTGGGTAAACTTTTGATAAAATCCATTGAAATTTCCTCCCAACATTGACTTGGAATGGATAAAGGTTGTAGAAGACCTGTGGTCTTAATTGTATCAACTTTATTTTTCTGGCAAACCAAACATTCTACTACAAACTTTTGAATATCATATTTAAGGCCATCCCAAAAAAATTCTTTCTTCACCCTGTGGTAAGTTTTTAAAAATCCTAAGTGTCCTCCTAAAGGAGAAGTGTGCAATTCCAAAAGAATCTTTTGTTTTAGTTGGGAACTCTTAAAAAGATATAAGTGATCTTTGTACCATAAGGAATCATTTTTCTAGCTAAATGTATCAGATGTACTAGGATCTTGCTTCAAATTTTGAATGAGTGTCCACACTTCTTCATCCTTCTTCCATTCATCCCTTGCTTCGGTTATCCAATCTGGTTGGATAATAGAAATGGCACAAAGCAATTCTTCCACCTCTTCATTATTTCTTGAGAGTGCATCTATAGCAACATTTAGCTTCCCTTTTTTGTAGATTATTTCAAAGTCATAACCCAGCATCTTTGTGACCCATTTTTGCTGCTCTTCTGAAGATATTCTTTGTTCCAAAAAGTGTTTAGGACTATCATGATCAATTTTTACCTTGAAATGTCTTCCCATTAGGTAAGGTCTCCATTTCTTTAGTGCATGTAGTATTACTAACATTTCCTTCTCATAAATAGACTTCTCTAAATAATTTTCTTTGATTGGATGAGTTTCAAAAGGAATGGGTCTTCCTTCTTGCATTAAAACAACACCTATTCCATTTCCTGAGGCATCACATTCCACAATAAAGGTTTTTGTGAAGTATGACATAGCTAAGACTAGTGCTAGGAACATTGCCTCTTTAAGATCTTCAAAGGCCTTAGTTGCTTCAGGAGTCCATGAAAATGCATCTTTCTTCAATAATGTTGTTAGAGGTGCTGATATTCTCCCATAATTATTAAAAATTTTGGGATAATACCTTGTTAACCCAAGAATTCCTCGCAACTACTTTATGGTTGTGGGGACTTTCCGTTCCTTAATGGCTTTAATTTTGTTAGGGTCTACCTTAACACCCTTGTGAGATACAATATGACCCAGATATTCCACCTCTTGTACTCCAAAGAAACATTTGGAAGTTTTTGCATATAATTGTTTCTCCTCCAATAGTTTGAGCACCCTATCGATATGTTGAACATGATCCTTCCAAGACCTGCTATAGATTAGTATATCATCAAAAAATACTAGCACAAATTTTCTAAGGAAGGGTTTGAAAATGGAATTCATCAACCGTTGAAATGTAGAAGGTGCATTGGTAAGGCCAAAAGGCATGACCAAAAATTCATAATGACCCTCATGAGTTCGAAATGTTGTTTTCGGAATATCTTCAGTCTTCATTCTAATTTGATGATATCCTGAATGAAGATCCAACTTGGTAAAATAAATTTCTCCATGTAATTCATCCAATAATTCATCAATCAAAAGAATGGGAAGTTTATCTTTAACAGCGAGCTTATTGAGCTCCCTATAATCCGGACACATGTGCAATGATCCATCCTTCTTGTGAACCAATACTACTGGAGCAGAGAAAGAACTTTGACTAGGTTGAATTATACAAACGGTTAAGCATCAATGAATTTTTGTCATAAGAAAATGATGGCTAAAACAGGTCATGGGCCTGCAAGGAATCATTTTCATAGAAAATCATTTATTCTTGAAGTCTGTTTTTCCCTAATTGATGTTCTTTAACTACTGTGCTTTAAAAATAGTGCTATTCCCTCCAAAAAATCCACCAAGAAACATGTTGTTCCCAAGGAAAACTATTTTCTTTAAAAAAAACCCTTTCCCCCTGTTAGAGTTGGTCTTGACATCCCTCCGTCAGAGATCAAAACTCTTTGTTGCATTTCATTTTTAGGTGTCCCATTCAGTCCATTCATCTTCATTCCATTAGGGGCATGCTATAATCTGATGGAAGGGCTTTCTAAGTCATATCCCTCATGCCTTGTACCTGATGGCTCATGATTGTTCATCAAAGTCCATCAACATCAGTTTTAAAGCCATTTACAGTCCCGTTTTGGTCTCTTGGTCAACAAAGTGTCATTTTGGTTATTAGGTCTAGGGTTTCACAAGTTTCATCTTCAGAGTGTCCAATAATGCCAGCAGGCCAGAGGGAGGTTCAAAATCATTTTTCATTTGCAAAATTTCATCGTCAGATCGCTTGATCATGACTTTTCTTCAAAACTTTGTTTTGAAGAAAATCGTCATTTTGTCCTTTGTAATAAATTTCCATGTATATTTTCAAGGTTTTTTCAGTCGAAGATGTTCAGGCGCAGCCCTAGTCACCTTTTCCGAATTCAACGCCAGCTATCCCTACAAAAAGTAGCCAAGAGTTTCGTCATTCAGCCAAAAAGTCAAAGTGGAAGCAAAAAACAGAGTTATGAGCAAAGTACCAAAGTCTGCAAAATTAGAAAGAGAGTTTGCCAAATCAGAAATCAAATTCCATGCCATGAAATATATTTTCATTGTTTCATAATTCATTGGCATAGCAAAAGTCAGTTAGGAGCCTAGAGCAATCATGGACAAATCGAGGAGGAAGCAAAACAGTGCTTAAAGGCCGGACTGTGGGTGAAATCCACTATCGTGGCGCATTGGGAGAAGACGCGGTGCACTGAAGGTGCGCGGCGCATAGAAATTTTTTTCCCAGTGTAAAATTACACCAGCGCGGCACATACAGCCTGCGCGGCGCATTGGGCTGGTGCGCGGCGCACAGACCTGACAGGCAGATTTTCATCACCGCTTCCAAATTTTCCAAATTGACTTAACCTCTTGTGATTCGAGTAAGTCTGACTGATCTTGCTATTGTGGTTAAGTAGTGTTTGGTGTGGTTTCAAAGGCTGGTTGGAGAATTTGAATGGTGTCAACATAAACTTCATCTTTTTGACAAAAGCTGCTCCATAGGATTTTTATTTGAAATTTAAAGTTTGGTTGTTGGTGCCAATTGGTTTGACATCCCATTCCTCACTTATGGTTCCTTTCCCTTCACTATCATTATCAATCCCTTATTCCCTCACATTATACCATCCCTTCCCTATTCCTTAATAAAACCACTCATATCACTTATGCCCATTTGTCTCTATCCCTCAAATCCTTTCATGCCCTATCATTATCCCTTTCCTCATATCACTTATAAAATTCCCTAAATCCAAACATCCAAGTAGTTGTCCCATTGTCTCTACATTGTCAAAATCAGAAGTTTTAAAGGGGAAAATTTCACTTGGTTGCAGTCCACTGTCCACACTGCCTTAGTTATCACAGTCCCTTCCCATGTGACACATATTTTGGCGATTGGAGACAAAGACACCAAGGTCTCATTTCTCATTTTAAACAAGCCAAACATACACTTGGCATAGACTTGCAACCATGGAGACGAACACCAACACATCAATACAACCAAGACAGTGATTTCACCACCGAAACTGCATGCACCAGGAGGGCACTGAAACGTCGAAAAAGGCCGGATCCACTCTGAATCTTGGCTGAAGCTTCCTTGGCTGAGCATGAGACATGATGGGAGACCTTCACTCCAAATTTCAGCAAGTTTGAAGTAAATTTTTCCATTTTTGAAAATTTTGGTTGCAAAACAGGTTTTTCTGCCCGACGCGTCGCGCCACCCGACGCGCGCTTATGATTGGGATATCTTCTGGAAGAAAACTTGATGTTTTTGGGTTTGTTATGGTAAATTATGCATGCTCAGGAATGGCTGAGAGATTTCATCAAGTTCTGTGTTGTGTAACCAGCTCCAAAAATAGAATAAAAGAGATATAAATGCCTTAGAAATGAGCCAATTCGAGGGGGCAACCTCCAATACATTACATAAATGAAAAATTCTTGGATGATACAATTTACAAAACCTCCTTTCTATATATAGGAGTCCATGGGGCCATAATTTAATCCTAGCCGACCTAACAATAATAATTTAAGGGCACAATAATAACAAAATGGGGGTTACAAGGGTACAATAATAACAATAAGGGGGTTACACTAAAAAAAATAAGGGACTATACTAGTCATATAGGGACCTAACATGCCCCTCTCCTTCAAAAAAGTGTTTTCCTCAACACTTGATTAATTCTTGATGCTTCTGTATAAAATTCTCATCCTCCCATGTGGAATCTTCTACAGGAAAGTTCCTCCACTTGCTGAGATACTCTGAAATTGATCGTACTTGTCGAGTTCTTGTTTTTGTAACTGCTTTAGAACTTCTTGTGATGTGATGTTGATATTCCTGTTGTTTCATTAGATTCTGCACCAAATTTAGGTTATCCTTTGAGAGTTGGAGAACTTATTGTTGATGCTCGATGTCATCTTCCACTAATTTATCATCCATATTAGCTATTATTTTATCCTTCAAACCATCCAAATTAGCCTCCATTTCTTCTTTTAAACCATCTATGTCATCTTCAGTTGCTCTTTGTAAGATCGAAATTTGTTGTACTTGGTACCGTAATTTTGATATCTCATACTGCAATTCTTCCACTTCATGCATCATAGTATAGATTTCTGAGGGCTTAATGGGTGTTGAATTATTTTTAGGAGGAATTTCAGAATGAAATACTGAAATATATGCTCAATAGGCCCTTGGAATCACTTCAAACTGTTTTTTCAAACAAACGTTATGCAATTTTAAAAAACAAATACACACCTTTTTCTTGCTTTTGAGGAGCTCGATATTGAAATTGGATTATCTCTGTCATTTCAGAACTTCAATATTTGAATTTTGGTATCAATGTAGCCCTCTGAATTATCTTTCGAATGCCATAGGTCTGACCTGATTTGGATTCTCCAAGACAAAGTTGTGTCCAATCTCCCACAACGACCTAATTCTGGACTGGTTCAGTAGAGCGAACTTGTAGGACTTGCCACGTGACATTGTTTCGTCCTTTGTCTCTGAAATTGATAGCCAAGAAACTAAATTATGTGTACTTGCGACCACTATTTACGGCACTCAAATCCAATGCCCAAAGAGAGAGTTACTGAACGTTTCCCACAATCACCTCTTTGAGATGAAATTCAGGAGCCTAAAAAAGAACTACCTTCCACAAATCATATCTCCAAAAATATTGGGAACCAAGCTCTGAAATGTTTTGATGAATTTCCTCAGGATTTCAGCTTTGCACCATATGAATTTCATATTTTGAACCTTTGTAGAAAAAAACGTTATAGTGCAAATTCCACGATGACCTGTTTAGGAGCTTGAACAAAGACCTAAATTCCACAGATGATATCTCCGAAAATATTGCGAACTAAGCTCTGAAATTCTTAGACAATCCTCCTCAGGATTTCATCTTCGCACCCTAAAACTTATAGCTTCTAAAAATTCGTAGAAAAAAAGTTATAGTGAAAATTCCACGACGACCTGTTTAGGAGCCTGAAACAATACCTAACTTCCACAGATCATATCTCCGAAAATATTGTGAACCAAGCTCTAAAATTTTTAGAAAATATTCCTCAGGATTTCAGCTTCGCACCCCAAAAATTTTAGCTTCTGAAACTTCGTAGAAAAAAATTTATAGCGAAAGTGCCACGATGACCTGTTTGGAGCAGTGAAACCCTAGAATCCAAAGCTCTGATACCAAATGTTGTGTAACCAGCTCCAAAAATAGAAGAAAAGAGATATAAACGCCTTAGAAATGAGCCACTTCGAGGGGGAAACCTTGGCACAACACATAAATGAACAATTCTTGGATGATACACTTAACAAAACCTCCTTTCTATATATAGGAGTCCATGGGGCCATAATGTAATCCTAGCCGACCTAACAATAATAATTTAAGGGCACAATAATAACAAAATGGGGGTTACAAGGGTACAATAATAAAAATAAGGGGGTTACACTAAAAAAAATAAGGGACTATACTAGTCATATAGGGACCTAACATTCTGGGTGATCTTAAAGGTCAAAAACACTCCAAAAATGGCCTTTCTGCCACTTTTTGCACCAGCAGGAACAAGTCTTGGGAGATTGCAGTTTTGGAGGGGTAAATGAACTCCAAATTGAAAAATTCCACTTGGGGTGGATAGAAGACAGACAGGGCTTTCCAAAAAGCTATCATGATCTCAATTTGGACTTTAGGAAGTTCCTCAAAAGCAGGCTTAAAGCGGCGCGGCGCATTGAGTTTTCTGGCGCGGCGCATAGAGGATTTTGGTCCAATTTTTACTTTTCAACTCAGAAATTCGGCCAGTTTGACTAGTTTCACCTTGTGATGTAATTATTGATCTATCTTGACGTAATTTTATGGTTATGATGTAAATTTGGCTTACATTTACTTGTTCTAGAAGATTCATTTACTAAAAAGTGAAAAATAAATGAATGAATCAGTTTCCTTCCTTTTAGAGGCAAGTTGTTTGGTTGCCGAGATTTCAGTTCCATGTTTAGAGTTGGTTGAAACAACTCCTAGAAGGATTATATTGACCCCTAGAGGCATGGGAAGGGGTTAGGATGGTCTATATTATGTATTTTCTGAGTCATTTTCAGGGGGGGACTCTTGGGAAAAGTTTGGCACCTCATTGTATATTCATTTCAGATTTTTGGCAAAGGAAAGACCAGAGGTTTTGCAGCACTTGTTGGGATCCTTGCGACTCTGAGTTTTGATGATGTTTTAATCCATGTATTTTTAAGTCTCATTAATGTTTTATGTATTCCATTTCCCTTCTTTTCGCTTCTGAATTAAACAAATGAGTAACTAAGGTAGAATTCATTAGTTTGCTGGTGCTCTGCCTTAAAATTTTGTTTAGTTTTATATGTGTTTCATCTGTTTAAAGAGGATCCTTGCAGCCTCTTGCCCTCTTTAGCTCCTCAGTAGTATTTTCTATCCATTCATTGAATCTAAGACATCAAATTCATTGCCTACCTTGCCCCAACTTGAACTCTGCAAGAATTTGGCCTCATCCCCAAGCCAAAAATTGCCTTTCCCTTTTTCCAACAAAAAACCCCTAAAAATCATTCCAAAATCCTTGATTAATATACCTAGCCTAAAACTAACACTCATTTCAGTCATCTCAAGGCCTATTGATACATTTTTACTGAGATTGACCTGGAGAGAGCCCTCTCCTGTTCTGGTAGGGATAGCTACTAGACTGAGCGTGGTTTGGTGTTACCCTAAATCTTGCCTTCCTTCAGCCTAAGGTAGATTTGGGAAATAACACCCCCTCCTAATTTTCCCTTCATTCTCCTCAAAATCCCTCGAAATCCCTTTTAAAACATAGAAATCCTTGGTTATGGTTTAAAAACCCTTCCTTTCCCTCTACCAAAACCTAAAAAACCCACAAAAAACCCATTAAAAACCCTAAAAAACTTCTTCTGCCCTTTTAAAGGCCTTAAACCTGTTTTCCGCCCAAGTACCGGCCCTTTTCCACATAAAACCGCGTGCCCGCAACGAGGCGCTAGCCCCATCGCATCGGGTATTTTCATCGCCTCGACCCTTTGCTGCCCTTCTTCTCCCATTTCTGTGTTTTTCCCTCGATGCGATATACCGATGCAATAAGCTCCCCCCTCCTTAGACCCTGGTCACATACCCCTCCACATGACCATACCCCTGCGCCTATGTTAAACCCCATCGCATCGGCCATTTTCTATCGCGCCACAACATTTCCCATCACATCGACTCTACCACATTGTATCACATCGCTCCTTTTTCCCGCTGATGCACTTAGCCCCTTTTTCCTGGCCCTGGTCCCCTTACCCTTCCACAAGACCATTCCCCAGCCCCTATGCTAAGCCCCCCATTGCATCGGCATCTTCTTTCAAGACATGCCTTTTTCTTTTTATTTTGCTCACTCCAATAACAATACCCTGATGAGATCTACACCATAGATCCATAGGATCTAACAGCTCTCGTTCGCCCCAATAACCCAACTTAGCTGGGCCTACCATCCACTGCGTGAAAGACCCATCCTATCACACCCTGACACCTGTCCCCCACTACAGTCTCCGCCCGAGCAGTTTTTCCATCGCGCTCGATCTGCACCATCCAATCTTATCCCTCTCATCCAACGGCTGTGGTTGCATACCGCATGATTTTCACATCCACAGATTAAAACTCCAAAGTTACGCAATACCGGCGATATCAAGAAAGCCACATGGCACAATAAAACTGCATCGCATTCCCTCCAGGATAAACCGCTTACCACTCTAACATCGCGTGAAAACCACCCACGGTATTTCAAAAACTGCTTTTCCTCAAACTCGCACCAAACTCCAGTTTAAACCGAATTTTCATCGGTTTTCTTCATAACACCACTTTCACCTGCATATTCACCTTTCTGCACTGCTCCTCCGCCCCCGTCAGCCTCTGCACGCAATTTCTTCCCTCCCCCGCAAGTTTTTATAATAAATTTGTGGTTTTCTATAGGATTTCATAATAGTTTGATGTCAAAATCCTTCTTATGGCCCAATATCGGAGTGCAGTCGAAGGTCATCACCTCTAAAGTCCAAATTATTGATGAATAATGCGTCCAAGGTGTACATTCAAGTTTCTAGTCCATGTTTCATCAACATGGGTAATTTAACTAGAACCCTCAGCACGCCAAGGTAACTGTTCACAGCATAGAAGAGATCACGCATAAATGATGGAAGGATTAATGCATAAAGTCGAATATTAAGGGCTTAACCCTATAGTTAAAGGAACCAGCTTAAAGCACCAAAGCCTAATTAAGTGAAAAGGGGATATTTATCAGTTAAACAGTCAGCAGGGAAAGGTTAAAGGCCCAAAAAATGATCATAAAGCCTTGATGCACAGTGTCAGAGTTAAATCAGTGTTTAAAGCCACACAAATTGATAGATCAACATAAAAAGGCCTCAAATTCCACTTCTACAGCAACTATTACTCCACCAAAAGGACACCCGCGGTCTACTTATCTTTTCAAAGACACTATGACAACCATCCTTATGACAGAGACTTCATTAAAAAACTGTCAGAACATTTATTAAGTAGGCATGGGCTATAGAACCTGAAACCGGATAGTTCACTTGTCATAGAGGTCAAACAAAGTAATTCCTACCATGGTTGCCTCAAAGAATACACTTTAGAGCTAAATGCCTACCTACCAGATATGCATAAAATTAGGAAAGACTACCCAAGTGATACAAACAGTTAATGCAACTGTCATTAAGCAGAATGGGCATTCGAGCACTTCTCCCACTCTGTCTTAATTCATATTTATTACCACTTCTACCATACTCTTCCTCTTTCACCTATAAGTCTTCAAAGAAAATTCATTGTAATGGTTGTAACATTGATAATTGTTGAACTTTTATTGAGTTAGAGTTACTGAGTAGTTGTAATATAGTAGGCTGGGAAGAGAAGAATTGGATTGTAGAAGTTGTTGGGCTCAGAGTATGTAACTGGTTTTGAACATCAATATTACAAGCAGATTCACTGGATCCTGATCTAAATCATTGCTGATGTGTTTCCTCATTTTCTTTGTTTCTTATCTTATGTTTTCCACTCTGTTCATATTCTCTGATAAAGAACAAAAAATATAGAGTAGGATATACTGCAAAGTACCCTAAATCTCAATGAAAATCTTTATCTTTATGTTTTCTGCTAAATGTGTATTTAAGGGTGGTATCAATAGAGTATAACCAGTCAAGAAAGTTGGTGAGACCATGTCTTTCTTAGTATAACTTGAGGTACCATTCTTGAATGATATTCTCACTGCATGCTAAGTAGAGCCCTAATCAAGGAAGTCTATGGTTAGCCTTGTCCCCTGTTTACTCTTAAAACAGTTGTTTTGAAGGTTTCCCTTAAAATTATGCCAAAAGCAGGTTTGGTTTAAAGTCCTTACCTGATCTTAGGTTGCTTTTTATGTTCATTTTACGTGTTTTTCTCTTGAGTGTATGTCAAAATCAGGCTAGGTTAAAAGTCCTTACCTGATCTTAGATTGCCCTTTGTTGTATTTAATGTTTTTGTTCCTAAGAGTGTGCCAAAGCAGGATAGGTTAGAAGTCCTTACCTGATCTTAGGTTGCCCTTTGTTATCTTACATGTTTCTTTCATTTCACTTCTTGATGTTCCATACCATGAATTTAACTTAAAAGATCTTCTGATATAGATGACTTTCCCATTGAAAACTCTTGGATAGTTGATGTGTGAGTAAACCCTTTTATGACTCCATAGCCCAATGGTTTAGCACTCTTTTAACCTCTCTTCCCATGCTGAAACACCCTTCTACTTATTTCCTTCTTTACTTCACATGACCTTCTCAGTTAATGAGTCCCAACCAAAACAAAGCAAACAACCTCTTGAACTTTATAATTAGCCTAAAATCATAACTGAGCATAAAGAAATATCCTCGGAAGCAATAATTACATAGAGAGATCCCTCTCTGAATCTAGGAGGGCTATATCCTAGGATTTGAAAGTGGTTCTGATGTTGCCTTGTCATTTGGTATGCCAGTATGCCAAATCACTAGGACCCCAACATAATGGCGACTCCACTGGGGACATATTCTGAGTAAAATGCTATCTTAGAAATCCTTAAGAACTCTGAAAACCCACGATCCTTATACTGGTAGTTAATTACTGTGGTGGATAGAAACTCATCTTGAACATTTGAAATCATCCACCTGGCGACTACACAACTCCTAAAAGATCAAAAGAATCCACTGGGGGCAGCCCACACTACCATAAAAACATTGTTCACACCCATTATTAGGAAACTCCGAGGATTAAGTTTCTTTGTTAAAGACTAGTTTGCCTCTAAATATTTTCATATCTGGCTAAATTTTCTTTCTTTCGGGCTAAAATCAACATAGTGGCCATTCCACATTCTAGCATAGAAAAGACCGAATCACTTCACTAACAGAAGACTCTGAAAAATTTGCAAAAATGCATTCAAGTTTCATAAAAGAGTTTCATTATAGAATATCAAGTGACCTTGCAGAACTTGAATGTGAGGACCTTCCAAAGGTCATCCTTCTCAGCTCAAAATTCAATGATAAACCTGAGCTTAAAATTTTTTTCCTAAACTGTGTGGTTTAAAGGTATGAAACTAAGATTGAAATGTTGAATTCAAAAGAACAATCATACCAATTCAAGGACCCTAGAGCATTTTTAGAAAGCCTCCCTCCCCAAAAGCAAGAATAAATTTCATTTCCTCTTGATGTGTATGGAAAGGATGATTGTACTTTCAAGAGCCACACTGAAGATGCAGTGATCAAAGCTGTCAAGGATGCAGATAGCCTACCAGCCATGGAAGGCCTAAAAGAAGAAAGTTTACATCATGTTTTTATTGATCCTGTGACAAATTATATGGAGGACCTAATTGACTCAAGTTCCCAAGAATTGATCCTTTGCAAAATCCAAATACATCAGGAGTGGTCACCACTGGTTGTGGCCTTGGTTTTGAAGACCCACATTCAAAGTACCCTATGGTTATTTCTGACAAGTAGTTAGATTTTCTACCCTTTTTTTTTACTGCTTAACTGGTTGCACTGGCACTATTGTATCATATAAAACAACAGAGATTTCCAAGTTAGATTAGGGTAGGTAGGAATGTCAATAAAGCTCAGCTTGTGAGCATGTAGCTAGTTTTTTGTTTTCTACTTTGAATTTGAAAAAAATTGAAACATACAAAAACAATAGAAAGGAGAAAAAGAGGGTAGACTAAAAAAAAAAAAAAGAGAGTGTGGAAGTGTGCAAGCTTAAATGCCACTACTTGAAAGAGCACTGCTATCTAGTCATACAACCTATTCATGGCTAGATAGATTTCAATTTACTGCTGATAGGTTAGTGAAGAATATTTTCCAAACTGTTTAATCTTGGCTTATTAGTAGGTTAGATTAGGATAGAAAAAGAATTGGTTCTAATATGCTCAAAATTTGAACCAAAGAATCAAAATAAATATGGCTCAAACAAGCTCAAAACCTGGGCCAAAGATACAAAGAGGACTGGTTCTAACCTGTTGAAAACTTGAACCAGGAAAAGAAGAAGAAGACACCTCAAAGAGACCAGAATCAGAGATGAAAGAAAAAATGGAGGATTCTTGTAATTTTAAGATCTCAAGCCTTCACAGTTTTATTTTAATTTTTTGCAAATAAGTGTATGTGCAGCTGGTTTCATGGCCATGGACACTACAGAAAATCAGACAGCTTAAACCTGGTTTGACTATGTTTCAATTTCTGTTCTAGAATATAGAGAATGCCAGATCTATCATACAATTTAATCCTGACAGATAGTAGCTTAGGTAGAGAATTTATGAGTTCAACTGTTTAATCTGGACTCAAGGAGAAATAAGGGTAGATTCAGATTAGTTTTTCTTGCTTTCAAAGAGAATAAAATGTTTATGTTTAAGGTCTGCAAGTCCAAATGCACCTACTAAAGAAAAAATGCTAGGAAGTAGGTTGTGTAGGTAGTTGTTTGGGGAAAGAAGTCTGTTTGTTGATGCAAAGTACTTATCATCTTTTGGAGCAACATGATCAAAGAAGAAAGGTTGTCAAGGGTAAAGAATAGGTCCGCATTTCAGAGATAAATTTCTGAGGTTATTGACAACTCCAAGGAGCTGTCATCCCCTTGTGGAGCCACTGTTAGCCATCAGTGAATTTTTTTCATAAGAAAATGATGGCTAAAATAGGTCCTGGGCCTTCAAGGAATCATTTTCATAGAAAATCATTTATTCTTGAAGTCTGTTGTTCCCTAATTTGTAGGTTTTAACCTTGAACATAAAGTATCTACACACGAATCTTATAACAGAAAATAAACAATAGCAAGAGCATAAAACATAAAACATAAAACAGATAAACACAGAGATTTTCCCCTTGAATCCCAAATTGGGACGACCAGCTTGATATTTCATTATTTTCCTTTTAGTGTTACAACACATATATATACATGCCGAAGCATACATAAACCCTAATCGATTAACTCTAGATTAGAACATAACCATAGTTCCCTTGACCGGATCTACAAAAATACCAGGGGCTGAAAACCATGATACCCCAAAACCATGTTCAAAACCATGCACAAAACCATGGACGTGGACCGCCCATCAGAAATTAAGGACCAAAAAATTTTCATTGGGGCACTGCCCTGGATTCCAACAAGGGGGGCTACTGCCCCCCCTGTGACCCCCCTGTTGCGCCCCACGTGTGATTAGTCGTGGAAAGAATATAACACATACCCAACATTCTACCACTTGTTGTTTTCTTTCCGCAGGGGGGGCATAAGAGAGATTAGTCATTGGCCCAATTATTTAACACCCATTGTTTCTCTACACCAAGAGAACTTCTGAGTGCTCACAGAATTTGTCAATGCATCTGCCACATTCTTCAAAGTGTCCACCTTTACCAGCAACACCCTTTTAGCCTCAACCATATCTCTAACAAAGTGATATTGAACATCAATGTGCTTCATCTTTGAATGATAAGTAGGGTTCTTAGCCAAGAAAATTGCACTTTGGCTATCACAGTCTATCCTTATAGCTTCCTGTACCAACCCCATACTTGAACACAATCTTTGCAACCAAACTGCTTCCTTGCTTGCATGAGTGGCTGACATGTATTCTTCCTCTGTAGTCGAAAGAGCCAATACAGACTGTCTTTTACTCATCCAACTGACTGCGCCTCCAAATAAGCTAAACACATACCCACTTGTAGATCTTGTTTAGTCTAGATCTCCAGCCCAATCTGCATCAACAAAACCATGAATGTCCAAAATTATTTCCAATCCTGGTCTTCCCTGGTAGCACAAGCCATAATCACTAGTGCCATGTAAATATATGAAAACTCGCTTCACTGCTATCTATTGCTCCTTCCCTGGGTTTGACATAAACCTACTCAATACTCCCACTACATGTGCAATGTCTGGTCTAGTATAGACCATTGCATACATCAGGCTACCCACTGCACTTTCATATGGAACACGGGACATATCCTCCTCTTCTTCTTGTGTCTTGGGACACTGTTCAGCAGACAGATTTACACCTACAGGAATAGGAACATTCACCGGTTTACTATCTTTCATATTGAACCTCTATAATATAGTCTCGACATACTTCCTCTGGTTTAACCATAACTTCCTCTTTGCCTGATCTCTCTTAATTTCCATGCCCAAAATATATTTTGCAGCACCAAGATCCTTCATGTCGAATTTTGAGAACAGTTGGGTCTTCAAATCTTGGATAATTTCTTTGTCATTTCCAATCAACAACATATCATCCACATACAAGACCAAATAAATAACACGGTCACCAATTAATTTAAAATAAAAACAGTGATCCTCCTTGCTTCTGGTGAAGCCAAGTCCCCGTATATAGGTATCAAATTTCTTATACCACATCCTTGGTGAATGTTTTAACCCATACAGAGACTTCTTCAACCTGCATACCAGTTCTTTCTTACCCTTCACCATAAAGCCTTCAGGTTGCTTCACATAGATCTCCTCTTGTAGATCCCTGTGAAGAAATGTTGTCTTCACATCCATCTATTCTATCTCAAAATCAAATGCAGTAGCAACAGATAAAAGTAATCTAATAGAAGTAACTTTGGCAATAGGAGAAAAAATATCACCAAAATCAATTCCCGGCACTTGGGAATAGCCTTTTTCTACCAACCGAGCTTTTTATTTCTCCACCTTGCCTTCTACATTCATCTTCTTCTTAAACACCCATTTTCTCCCGATGGGCTTCCTTCCAACCAGCAACTCCACCAGATCCCATGCCTCATTTTTGTGCAAGGATGCCATTTCATAAACCATGGCCTCCTTCTAGATTTTTCCATCCTTTAAATCTACTACCTCCCTGACAGTTCTGGGCTCATCATCAGTTATAGTTAAGGAAAAACCTAAACAGAAAGTAGATGGACTATACCTTTCTGGTTGCCTTATTTCCCGAACTGATCTTCTCATAGCTGGAGTTTGTGGCTCTTCCTCTTCTGAATGTTCTTCTACTCTAGAGTCTGATTTATACTCCTTTAGCTCAAACTCTATATTCTCAGGTTCCTTTGGTATGACTTCATGTTTAACAACATCTTTCACCTCTCTAAACACCACACCTTGGATGTACACAACCTTCCTTGTTTCCGGGTTCCAAAGCTTGTAACCTTTTAAACCATCCTTATACCCAATAAAGATGCACCTTTCAGATTTATTATCCAACTTGGTCCTTTTCTTCTTTGGAACATGTACATATGCATCACATCCAAATACCCTTAGATGTGAAAGAGAGGGTTTCTTACCAGTCCATACCTCATGTGGAGTCTTATCCTCCAACACCGATGAAGGTGATCTGTTAACTAAGTAACATGCAGTCTCCATTACCTCTGCCTAGAATTCTTGTCCTAACCCGGTACCACTAAGCATGCTTCTTGCCTTTTCCATCAGTGTTCTATCATTCTTTCTGCAACTCCGTTTTGTTGAGGTGTGTATGGAGTAGTCTTCTGTCGTGCTATACCACAATTCTTACAGAAATCTCCAAATTTCTTCTTGCAGAACTCTCCACTATTATCTGTCCTCAACGCCTTTATCTTCTTCTCTGTTTTGTTTTCCACTAGAGCCTTAAATTCTTTAAATCTGTAAAAGAATTCATATTTCTTCCTCAAGAAATATATCCATGTATTCCTTGAGAAGTCATCTATGAATGAAACATAGTACACAGAATTTCCCAGTGATGGAACTGACACAGGTCTAAACACATCACTGTGCACAAGTTCTAATATCTTGTTCGCCCTCTTAGAAATAGAAGGAAAACTCACCTGATTCTGCTTCCCATATACACAATGTTCACAGAAATTGAAATCCAGAGAGCAATTAGACATACCTTATACCATACCATTTCTATGCAGTATCCAAAGGCCCTTCTCTCTAATATGTCCAAGCCTTTGATGCCATAGCATGGTCTTTTCTCCAGAGACAGCTAGGCTTTCTGCTCCACTTTTAGGAACCACAGAACTATTACACCCATCAATAATAGTGCTACCTTGTAGCTTGTACAGAGTTCCAGTCTGAACTCCTCGCATTAATACCAGTGCTCCCCGAACCATCTTATAGGCATCTTTCTCGAACACTGTTCCTACATCTGCATCATCCATATTTCTTACAGAAATCAAATTTCTAGCCAATGCAGGAATATTTAGAACACCAGGAAGTGTTCTAATCCTTCCACCTTGCAGCTTCAGCTTGACCTTTCCACATCCAACGATTTTGGCCTTTCTAGCATCCCCTAGGAAGACATCACCACCATCATATTTCTCATACTCACAGAACCACTCCCTATGGGGAGTGAAGTGAAAGGATGCACCTGAGTCAATCAACCATGACTCATGATCTACAAGTGTATTTGAAGAATAAGCCAAATACACATCCCCACCTTCATCCGAGGTGGTTTTTTCCTCTGCAGAAGGAGCATCATCAGATCCCTTTCCTTTCTCAGGAGTTTTAGATCTGCAGTCCCTTTTTTAGTGCCCTTCCTTTCCGCATTTCCAACATACCTTTACAAACTTTCCAGGAGATTTATATCTCCCTCTAGATTTGGATCTCCCACTCGAAACCTTATTCTTGTTTCTGTTTTGGGACCTTCCTCGTACAGATAAGGTATCTCCATTCTGGCCCTCCATATTTCTCCGTCTCATTTCCTCTGACAACAAGGTTGAGACAATGTCATCAAAATTAAAGGTAGTTGTATTGCTACCTATTGCAATAACCAGACTATCCCACGAGTCTGGTAGAGAACACAACAAACTGATGCACTTATCTTCATCTGAGATTTTAATATCAATAGATGACAATTGACTTACCACAGTATTGAAGGCGTTCATATGTTCTGTCACTGAGTCTCCATCCTTCATCTTCAGGTTATACAGCCTTTTCTACAGGAACTACTTATTCACCGGAGACTTAGATTGGTACAAAGTCCCAAGTTTTTCCCACAAATTCTTCGTCGTAGCTTCCCTAGATACATTCAACAATACTGAATCTGAGACACACAACCGTATTGTGCTCTTAGCCTTTCAATCCAGTTTCTTCCAGTATTCATCTGACATTGTCATTGGTTTAGTACCTGGATCTACCGCGAACCACTGATGGTTATCCACCAGCAGATCCTCCATCTTGAGCTTCCACAACTAAAAACTCTAACCATTAAATTTCTCGATCTCTATCTTTCCGCCGCTCGCCATCTTCTTTCACTGCAAGAATCGATCCCGCAGATCTCCCACTGAACAGGGCCTACCTTAGGCTCGAGCAAAAAAAAAAAACCCTCAACAGCAAAGGTGTCCGCTTGAAGCTAAAACAACTCTGATACCAAATGTAGGTTTTAACCCTTAACATAAATTATCTACACACGAATATTATAACAGAAAATAAACAATAGCGAAAGCATAAAACATTAAACAGATAAACACAAAGATTTTCCCCTTGAATCCCAAATCGGGATGACTAGCTTGATATTTCATTATTTTCCTTTTAGTGTTACAACACATATATATACATGTCAAAGCATACATAAGCCCTAATCCATTAACCCTGGATTAGAACATAACCGTAGTTCTCTTGACCAGATCTACAAAAATACTAGGGGCCGAAAACCATCATACCCCAAAACCATGGGCACAGACTGCCCACCAGAAATTAAGGACCAAAAAATATAACACATACCCAACATAATTTATGTTCTTTAACTACTATGCCTTAAAAACAGTGCTATTTCCTCCAAAAAATCCACCAAGAAACCTACTGTTCCCAAAGAAAATTGTTTTCTTTAAAAAAAACCTTTTCCTCCTCATAATTTTCCCTTCATCATCCTCAAAAGTCCTCGAAATCCATTTTAAACCATAGAAATCCTTGCTTATGGTTTTAAAACCCTTCCTTTCCCTCTACCGAAACCTGAAAAACCCACAAAAAACCCATTAAAAACCCTAAAAAACTTCTTCCACCCTTTTAAAGGCCTTAAACCCCTTTTCCACCGAAGTACCGGCCCTTTTCTGCATAAAACCGTGTGCCCGCAACCAGGCGCTAGCCCCATCACATCAAGTATTTTCATCACATCGGCCCTTTGCTGCCCCTCTTCTCCCATTTCCATGTTTCCCCCCCCGATGCGATATACTGATGCGATAAGCTCCCCCCTCCTTAGACCCTAGTCACATACCCCTCCACGTGACCATACCCTGGTGCCTATGTTAAACCCCATCGCATCGGGAATTTTCTATCATGCCGCAACATTTCCCATCACATCAGCTCTACCACATTATATCGCATCACTCCTTTTTCTCGCCGATGCGCTTAGCCCCTTTTTCCTGGCCCCTAGTCGCCTTACCCTTCCACAAGATCGTTCCCCAGCCCCTACGCTAAGCCCCCCATCGCATTGGAATTTTCATTCAAGACATGCCTTTTTCTTTGTATTTTTCCTTCTTCGATAACAATACCCTGATGAGATCTACATCGTAGATCCATAGGATCTAACGGCTCTCGTTCACCCCGATAACCCAACTCTACTGGGCCTACCATCCACTGCGCGAACGACCCATCCTATCACACCCCGACACCTGTCCCCCACTACAGTCTCCGCCTGAGCATATTTTCCATCGCGCTAGATCTGCACCGTCCAATCTTATCCCTCTCATCCAATGGTTGTGGTTGCATATCGAGCGATTTTTGCATCTGGAGTTTAACACTCCAAAGTTACACGATACCAGTGGTATCAAGAAATCCACACGACACAATACAACTGGATCGCGTTCCCTCCAGGCTAGACTTCTTACCACTCTAACATCGCACGAAAACCACCCACGGTATTTCAAAAACCACTTTTCCTCAAACTCGCGCCAAACTCCAGTTTAAACCGGATTTTCACTGGTTTTCTTCATAACACTGCTTTCACCTGCATATTCACCTTTCTGCACTGCTCCTCTGCCCCTGTCAGCCTCTGCATGTAGTTTCTTCCCTCCCCCGCAGGTTTTTATAATAAATTTTTGGTTTTCTGCAAGATTTCATAACAGTTTGATGTCAACATCCTTCTTATGGCCCAATAACGGAGTGCAGTCAAAGGTCATCACCTCCAAAGTCCAAAGTACCGATGAATAAAGAGTCCAAGGTGTACATTCAAGTTTCTAGGCCATGTTTCATCAACATGGGTAATTTAAATAGAACCCGCCACATGCCAAGGTACCTATTCACAGCATAGAAGAGATCAAGCATAAATGATGGAAGGATTAACGCATAAAGCCAAAGATTAAGGGCTTAACCCTGTAGTTAAAGGAATCGGCTTAGAGCACCAAAGCCTAATTTCATGAAAAGGGGATATTTATTAGTTAAACTGTTAGCATGGAAAGGTTAAAGGCCCGAAAATGATCATAAAGCCTTAATGCACAGTGTCAGATTTAAATCAGTGTTTAAAGCCACACAAATTGACAGATCAGCATAAAAAGGCCTCGAATGGCACATCTATAGCAGTTATTACTCCACCAAAAGGACACCCGCGGTCTTCTTAGATTTTCAAAGACACTATGACAACCATCCTTATGACAGAGAATTCATTAAAAAACTGTCAAAACAGTTATTAAGCAGGCATGGCCTACAAAACCTGAAACCGGACAGTTCACTTGTCGTAGAGGTCAAACAGAGTACTTCCTACCATGGTTGCTTCAAAGAATACACTTCAGAGTTAAATGCCTACCTACTAGATATGCATAAAAATAGGAAAGGCTACCTAAGTGACACAAACATTTAATGCAACTGTCATTAAGCAGAATGGGCATTCGAGCTCTTCTCCCACTCTGTCTTAATTCATATTTATTACCCACTTCTACCATACTCTTCCTCTTTCACCTATAAGTCTTCAAAGAAAATTCATTGTAATGGTTGGAACATTGTTAATTACTGAACTGTTATTGAGTTAGAGTTACTGAGTAGTTGTAATATAGTAGGCTGGGAAGAGAAGAATTGGATTGTAGAAGTTGTTGGGCTCAGAGTATGTAACTGGTTTTTAACATCAATATTACAAGAAAATTCACTGGATCCTGATCTAAATCATTGGTGATGTGTTTCCTCATTGTCTTTGTTTCTTATCTTATGTTTTCCACTCTGTTCGTATTCTCTGATAAAGAACAACAAATATAGAGTAGGATATACTGCAAAGTACCCTAACTCTCATTGAAAATATTTATCTTTATGTTTTCTGCTAAATGTGTATTTAAGGGTTATATCAATAGAGTATAGCCAGTCAAGAAAGTTGGTGAGCCCATGTCTTGCTGAGTAGAACTTGAGGTACCATTCTTGAATGATATTTTCACTGCATGCTAAGTAGAGCCCTAAGAAAGGAAGTCTATGGTTAGCCCTGTCCCTTGTTTAGTATTAAAACAACTGTTTTGAAGGTTTCCATTAAAAGTATTCCAAAAGCAGGTTTGGTTTAAATTCGTTACCTGATATTAGGTTGATTTTTATGTTCATCTTACATGTTTTTCTCTTGGGTGTATGTCAAAAGCAGGCTGGGTTAAAATTCCTTACCTGATCTTAGATTGCCCTTTCTTGTATTTAATGTTTTTGTTCCTAAGAGTATGCCAAAGAAGGATAGGTTAGAAGTCCTTACCTGATCTTAGGCCTCCCTTAGTTATCTTACATGTGGTTTCTTTCATTTCACTCCTTGATGTTTTATACCACGAATTTAACTTAAAATATCTTCTGATATAGATGACTTGCCCTTTTAAACTCTTGGATAGTTGATGTGTGAGTAAACCCTTTTATGATTCCATAGCCCAATGGTTTAGCACTCTTTTGACCTATCTTCCCATGCCGAAACACCCTTCTACTTATTTCCTTCTTTACTTCACATGAGCTTCTCAGTTAATGAGTCCCAACCAAAACAAAAAAAAACAACCTCTTGAACTTCATAACTAGCCTAAATCATAACTAAGCATAAAGAAATATCTTCGAAAGCAATACTTACATAGAGAGATCCCTCTCTAAATCTAGGAGGGCTAGATCCTAGGATTCAAAAGTGGTTTTGATGTTGCCTTGTCATTTGGTATGCCAGTATGCCAAATCACTAGGACCCCAACACCAACCTCTAACATTTCTCAGTACTACATTCCATTTCTCTCTTTTGGACATAAGGATATCTATAAGGCTTGTTGTTTGGAGGAACACTTCCTAGAATCAAATGAATAGCATGATCATGATCATGAATAGGTGGGAGTCCATTGGGAGTTTCAAACACCTTGGAATGATTTTCCAATAGTTTTTGGAGATCTACAGAAATAGATGATTTTGATGTTGGAACATCTAGTGAGCATAATTGTGCAATTATGCCTCGTTCTTTCTTTAGAAGCTTTGTCATGACATTAGAGCTTATTATATTTCCTGGCTTCCCTGTGATACCCCATAATTCAACTTCCTTTCCTTCTTAAAATTTTTTTAAGAAAAGTTCTTGAAAATTAAATGCTACCGTCCCCAAATATTGTAACCATTGTACTCCTAGTACAACATCAGTGCCTCCCATTGGAATGGAAAGCATTGGACTATTCAACACATATTCTCCCATGGTTATCTTGATACTATGGCATTTTACAAAGAAATTTATAGTTAATTCTCCATTTGCAACCATCACTTGACATACTGGTGCTGGGTATAGGAAACAATTCAATTCCTTGGCTACCTTACAATGAATAAAGTTATGGGTACTACCCAAATCAGTCAACACTATTACCTTTTTCTTTTTGATATATCCTTCTATCTTGAGAGTTTGAGGAGTGGTAATTCCTTCCAATGCATTACACAATATGATTAGACTCATTTCTTCCTCTTCTAGGGTTGGTTCCTTGTGTATATCCTCTTCTTTTGTAGATTCTTATTCATTTTCTTCTTCCTCTTCACAATCTATGTAAAATAATTTCTTCTCAGCACACTTATGACCTTTAGTGTATTTTCTATCACAACTGTAGAAAAGCCCTTTTTCTCTTTTTTCTTCTAATTGTTGTGGTGTCAACCTTGTAGGTTGTGGAAGTCTAGGAGTAGCAAGGCTTCCATCTTTATATTTGTGAGTGGTAGGCTTCATTGTCACCATAATTTTACATTCAATTTTTCTTGCCAAACGGAATTCCTTTTCCAATGAATCAGGTTCCCAAATTCAAACTTCATGTTGTATGTTATCCTTTAAAGTCCCTATGAAGACATCAATCCTGTGTTCCTCTGGAATATCAATTACTCTTATATTCAATTTTTGGAACTCCTCAATGTGCTCCACCACTGAACCCTTTTGTTTGAGATTTATCAATTGGCTAAAAGAGGTGTTGATTTTTGTATCCTCATAATGTGCTAGCATTTCCTCTGTAAAAATTGACCAAGTGACAATTTGTTTACGGGAGAAAAGCCATCGATACCATACAAATGTATTTTTTTCTAAATGTAAAGTTGAAATTTGTATATTTTGTGTGTTTTGAACATTATTGAGATCAAAATATTGCTCCATTTGTAGTATCCATGTTACGGGATCCTTGCCATCAAACTTCCTCATATCCATCTTTGGAATATGGTGGTTCTTCCATCCAACATTAGAGTTTATAAAATCATGATTAAAATTTATTTTTTTTGCATCATGAGTTTCCTCTACTATCTTTTCGCCATTAGGAAAAATTTCTTGTATCAAAATTTTCAAACCTTCCATGTCTGATTTTAGGTCATTCTTCATGTTTTCCATGTTTTCTTTCATTTTTTCATCGATCTTAGATTCCATTTCATTCATATTAGCTTCCATGGAATCCATCTTAGCTTCCATGCCAGCTTCCATTCCATCCATGTTATTTTTTGTTTATCTTTGCGAGAGTGAAATTTGGTGCACTTGCTCTTGTAATTTTGATATGTCATGTCGAATTTCTTCATCTTCATGAGTCATAGTAGAGACTTATGAAGGATTAATGGCTGTTTAATTATTTTTAGGTGGAATTTTAGAACCCAATATTGATATATATGCTACAATACGCCCTTGGAATCAATTCAAACTGATTTTTCACACAAGACTTATGCAATTCGAAAAACAAAATACACATCTTTTTCTTACTTTTGAGGAGCTCTATATTGAAACTGAATTATATTTATGATTTCAGATCTTCAATATATAACATTTTTTCCTGTAGTAGCCCTATGAAGATTCTTTCAAATGCCAAAGGTCTGACCTTATTTGGATTCTTCAAAGAAAAGTTATACTCAATCTCCCACAATGACCTAATTATGGACTAGTTCAGTAGAGTGAACTTGTACGGTGTACCATGTGTCACTGTTTCCTTGTTCAGCTCTGAAATTGATACAAGTGAAACTTCAATCCATGTAATTGCAGCCAATTTTTACAGAATTCCAATCCAATGCTCAGAGAGAGAGTTAAGAAGATTTTCTCATGGTCACCTCTTTGAGATGAAATTCAGGAGCCTGAAACAACTCTAACTTCCACAGATGATATCTAAAAAAATATTGCGAATCAAGCTCTGAAATTTTTCCACGACATTCCTCACTATTTTGGCTTCACTCTGTAAACATTTCAGCTTCTAAAACCTCTTAGAAAAAAATTATAGCGAAAATTCCACGATGACCTGTTTAGGTTAAATTCAAGAGCCTGCAAAATATTGTGAACCAAGATCTAAAATTTTTCCACGACGTTCCTCAGGATTTCTTCTTTGCTCTCTAAATATTTCAGCTTCTTAACCTTTGCATAAAAGCAATTATAGCTAAAATTCCATGATGACTTTTTTGGAGTAGCAATACCATAGAATCCAAATCTCTGATACCAAATGTTAAGAAACCAGCTCCAAGAATCGAAGAAAAGAGAGATCAGCACCTTAGAAATCAACCACATTAAGGGGGAAACCTCCAATACATTACATAAATGAAAAATTCTTTAATGCTACAAATGACCAAAACCTCCTTCTATATATAGGATTCCATGGGGCCACAATATAATCCTAGCCGACTTAACAATAATAATGCAAGGGCATAATAATAATACTATTGGGGTTACAGGTACAACAATAACAATAAGGGGGCTACACTAATAACAATAAGGGACTAAACTAGTAATATAGGGACCTAACATGAGTTCATCATGAATGAATTCTTTATAATCCACAACATATTTTCCATTGGTCTGTTGTGGAAGGAAATACACACGATGGTGCATATCATCCCAAGGAAAATTAGGGGTGGTCATGGCTTCCATAATTTCTTCATCAGAATGAAAGATAGCAGGACTGGAAAAAGAGAGAGCACCTGATACAGTGGAGCTACCTGACACATATTCATGAAAAATATGGTTCACATACGCATCGCTATGAAGGGTAGACAAAGAAATAGTAGATGAAACATCTACCAATGTTGATACCAGGGTGTTCGATGAGATAGGTTCGAAAGAAACATAATGGGAAGCTCCAAAGCGGTATTCCTCCATTGATCTCATGAGTGATGATAGATAGAGAATAATGACCGAAGATTCTATCATCTTGACATTAGCGGGAGGTATCACAATGGGTGCAGAACAATCCTCTGGTTCTGGTGAAACATAACTCACAAGTAGAGGAGTGGAGGATCCACTATGAGCAACCTCTATTTTTTGAATTGCCTAAAGGGTATCATGAAAGTTGTTGATACAGGGAAAATGATGGGAATAGTGGTCGCAATGATCCCATAAAGAACAAGGGTGATTTGTGCACAAGTATTTGAGTTTCTTGAATGAATCAGGTAAGGTAACGTGGAGCTCTGGGACGTCAGATTCAGGAAATTTTTCATTGACCACAGGTTTGAGAGGAGGAAGATCAAGACACTTATCGGTGGCATGCCCCAAAAAATCACACAAAGCACATGGAGGTGTCAGATTTGGAGGCTTATGTGGACTTGGAGTTGTTTTGCGAGCCTTGTCCTTAGGTTCCTTATTTTTGGTTTTTTTCCCCTCACCAGATCCTTTTGAAACAGGAGTAGATTCCTTTTAAGGTGGTTGCAATACTGAAACAAAGGTAGGGATCATGGCGACCGATTGAATCGGGGTCAAAGAGGTACATGGTTTAAGTTGACTAGGTGGAGTGTTTGTTAGGGGATCAATGTACTAGACCAGGATCCCCAGGGTCAAATTGGGTAAACTCAACATTGCCATAACAGGCATAGAAAAGAATCCAGATGGGGGAGCTAAAAATGGTATCTGACTTGAAGTGTAATGGCTTGGCGGAATGACTCCCAGATGTTTAAGAATTGGGGGAACTACTCCTGGTTGAAAAATATTGGGAGAGACACCAGCAAAAGGAGAAGTTCCTTGAGGAGATGGTCCTGATGGCTGCGTTGAGTGAAAAATACTAGGTTTCGAAGGCACTCGTTGCTGGCTAGTCATACCGAGCTACCTTTAGCTAGCCCAAGACCCTTGCAACATGAAAACACTTAATGAGCTGGGCTATGAAATGAGAGGAGGTGGACCAGGGAATGAACCAAGCAATGAGGAATCTTTATAGACTCTAGGTGAGACACTAGTGAGAGGAGAGACTGATTTTTTATCGGCCACCAAAGATATGATGCACTCAGGGGAGGTCTGAGAGTTCAGTTCATAATATGTCAACTAATCGATGGTGATGATCTTTCCATTCTAGGGGAAGAAAATATTACGGTGAACCACAGATGTGATAACTAACATCACATATGTGTAACTACGGCCCAAGAGGATATTATAATCTAAATGGGCATCAATGACTTCTATGTCAATACAAACTGCCTTTCCCGCAAATGTAACAGGATAATTGCAGAACATGCCAAGGGGTTGGGAACAGTGACTGTCCCAAGCACACAAAGTGATGGTGGATGAGGACAGATCTGGGGACCCTAGTTTCTTCCAAAAAGAGTCACACAACACACGCGTGGATGTGCCCTTATCAATGATACATCACTGGTCATGATCATTACGAATATCGACTTGTATTTGGAAGGAAACGGATCAAGGTAAAGGGGGATGTTCTAACTTGTCAACATAAAATATGATTAAATAGTCATCTGAATGATCCACAATACCCAAACAAGATAGTAGAGAATTTTGTTGTGATGGGAATGTCTGGATAACTTCCAACGTTCACATCGCAGTAGGAGACTCCGCCGGGTCATCTACTATGTTGTAGGTGTGGGCAGCTTTGGTAGAAGCAACATTTTGGCATAATGGCCCTTTGGGGATCTTAGGAATGACCACTTCCTTAGGATGAGGGATCTGTAAGGGAAAATTTGGTGTTGTAATGTACTCTATGGATTCTTTGGTTTGGGACTCGGTTGCACACGTAGAGGGTTGCTTGTCATACTAGCACTACTAGGTCTGAAGGTTGACATTAGCGATATTAACCTTTTCAGAGTTCATTATGAGAATCTGGTAATCATGGGTACCATACTACTGAGGTTGAGGGGTGGCATGACCTTGAGGTGTTTGGGAAACAACATATCCTTGCTAATGGAAAGGATTACTGAACATAGTCAGTTTAGCTGGCACAGTTTTCAGGGGAAGAGGCGTGGTGGGTTATTGTCCTCTTGAAGCTGCTTGGGCTTCCCACAATTGGTGAATCTAGGGTAAAATGGGAAAATCATGAGTATAATGTCCATGTACACCACAATATGAATAAGGTTTTTTTGTATGAAGGGTATTTTTCTTCTTGGGTTGATCGCCATGTTGCTGGTTTGTGGTGTTATGTTGGTTCTCTTAGGGTGTGTTTGGTTGATTACCTTAGTGAACTTGGTTACCCTACGCTAGTTGGTTCTGGTTTCCTTTCCCCTTATTATTTTTATTTGAATTAGGAGGATTATTCATGCTCTGTTGAACATACACTTGACCTTGAGGAGGTGGTGGTTGTTGTGACAGATGTTGAGAAGGAACAGGAGGTGGGGGCACTGATGCCAGAGGGGTTGGAGCACTGGACTATGCATGAGGATAGAAAGGATATGGGGCAACATATTGGTAAACAAGTTGAGAAACAACTAGCCCTGGTATCGATTAATGGGGTTGGGAAAATTCATAAGGTGTGCTTTGACCTAGATGCAAGTTGCCTGGAGGGGGATAGGTCACTAGTACAAAATGGCTAATTAATTACTAAACAAACAACTAAAATTTTCATATAAATGACTATTTTTTGGTCGGTGACCAATAGTAGTTAATTTATAGTTTCTTATAACACGACCAACTTTTAGTCATTTTTAGCTTATTCATTAATTACTTGTCTAAACTTTGATATCTAGTAGTATATTTAGTCATTGTTTTTGTTATTAATTTAGCCATTGATCTCATCATTAATTTGGTTGTTGATTTAATGATTGATTTGGTCATTAATTGTCACAATTAATGACCAAATATACAACAAAATATATTACTAAATGATCACCAAAGAAAACCAATTAATGACCAAAGAAATATGACCAAAATGTTGGTCATTTTATAAGATACTGTAAATTAGCTACTAATAGTCATATATATGCAAATTTTAGTCATTGTTTGAAACCAATTAATGACCAAATAAATATGACTAAATTTTAGTTGTGTTATAAGATATTATAAATTAACTACTAATAGTCATATATATGCAAAATTTAGTCGTCATTTGTAATCATAAATTTATCATTTGCAGTAGTCATTTATCCTTTTTTGGTAGTTTCATATTCATTATATAAATGACTACTTTAGTAGTTTATATTCATTTCATTCACTTTCATTAACAATCTTCATAAGCAACTAATTTAGTCGTTTATTAATTTTACTTTTGCTCATCATTAATAAACATAAACTACTTATTTAGTAGTTTTAGATTTATTTTATTTTTTTATTATTAATCGACATAAATTAATTAAAATGAGTTTGCAACTAAATTTAAAAAAAATTCATACAATGTACATGTTCATATAATATGAAAATGCAAAGTTGCATATGTTAATTACAATACTAAATAATATCAAGTGCAACTATAAATAATTCCAACCAAAAATTATATTATATAAAATTTCAAATATTACATTATGAATTTCAAACATAGTATTGGTTGGAATACAATTACACATGAAACGTTGCTTCATCGCTTCAAAACATTATCATTGTGTTGCCAATACATTGCAGGTGAATTCTCCAACTCTGAAGACATGATCACCAGTCTCTATGTGTGTGTCTTATGCGAGATATTGGGTCTACAGGTACCACTAGACCAGTTCTCTTCTCTCTCTCTCTCTTTAATTTTCATTTTGTCACTCTAGTGTTATTGTTCTCCTCTTTCTTCAATTCCTGCTTCTTACCATCAATATTGAGTTCATGTTCTACAAAAAAAAAAAAATACAATGTAGAGTATAAGACATTAAAGTTGACAAACACTGGAATATAAACTAAAGTAGACTATAAAAGTTTTATATGATATATATCTCAACATAAGCAATATTGTTAATGTCATTTTTCCCTATAAAAGAAAGAGACTCGAACAAGTTTCTTAAATTGGGCAATAGTGGCCACTATCTAGCTAAATGACATGTATAAACAAAGCAAATAAAACATCACCATAGAATAAATTTTGTACCTATTGTGTTCTCAGTGTACAACATTTGTTGATGAAATATTATCTTCAACTCAAGTATTAAATGCAAATAGAAGGACACATTTCTATTCAAATATTTTTAATTCCCAAGCTAATGGTACATTGCAATTTTTATTTTATCTAACATAATCAAACACAACAAAGCTCACAATTTATACTAATAATGTCTCATGATCCACTTTTTTAGTTGTATCATTTCGTATAGTTATCTTTAAGAAGTAGTGACACTTCAACAACAAAACTTGTCAGCATAAATCTAATGGGTGCAACAAATTATTGACGACAAAAGATTACAACGAGAAACTAAAAAATATTAAGACAAGGCTTTGTAAATTGTGATACTAACTGGGAATATAGCTTCAATATAAAAATATTCAATTTTCAGTGTACTATTCCAAGGGACAAGGAATCCAATTCCAAAAAACCAACAAATTATATCCATATAAAAAATAAACATTTTGGCTCCACATTCAAAGGTAAAGTAACTCGGGACTAGCTATATCAGATACTTTTTAGAGTGTACGGGTAGCTACTAACACCATTAACAAGAATTTTAAAATAGATATACCACTTATGACCTCAAATGTGGCAACAAATTTGATATATGCACTACCTATATACATTTCAAAATGCATTACAATGATATAAGAGTATCAAAATAAACTTCACATAATTACATATTCACTATCCACTTTTATTCCAAAACAAAATTAAAATAACTGCTATAACTTACCCCAAAAAATGTGTCGAAATTTCCATTCATTATCATGAATATCCTTGGCTGTCAAATCCTAGGATGGTGATTTCTAAGTGAAATCCTTCCCAAAACAAACAAAACTTAATAGGAGACAAATATGACAAATATCCTCACATTTTTCTCCTTTAAAGAATGTATTCTTCTCTTAAAAAATGTATAAAATTCTAAGCACTTCTCTATTAAATCACAAATAGAATAACAACTATGGGAAAATAGGAACTACACAAGTGGAGGACAAAATTTTTCTTCAGCGTGACATGGCACATAAAACCTATCATCGGTGCTAGTGTTACTTGCAGTGAACATTTTACAAAAGTAATTATTATGTTTCTTGCTTGGTGTGTCGAGGTCAAAACTAATATAACAATATTGTTTCTCTTCTTGCAACAATATAATCATTTTTTTAGTTATGTGCACAAATGGAACTAGTACCAAAGAATTTCTCACCAAAATTGGAAATTACGGCAAAGCACAAATGTCTTACAACATTAAGAGGTTGCAATTTCATTTGAACATATACTTCATCCATTTCCACATCTGCCTTGCATTCAATATGGTTAATTCTAGAATCCAGATTATCCACAGTATCATAAAACATTGGTTGACGTTTCGAATCCCAACAGGGATCCATCATCAGGACGAGAATGAAGAATGAAAGAAGGTCGCAAAAGGTCAATATATAAATAGTGAAGGATTATGATATTTGAGAGGAGCCGACAATAAATAACAATCTTAATCAAAAAAATTATTTTTAATTGTAAATTTTTTTAATTTTATATTTTAATAATAACTAAATTTTTAATAAATATTTAAAGCTTAAATTTTAATTTTAAAAAACCCCTAAGTGCTTAAATTATTTTTATTTTAATAAATTAATTATTATTATTATTGTTGTTATTATTGTTATTATTATTATTATTATTATTTTAATTGAAGTCTTTTTTATTTTATTTTAATTTAAGTCTTTTTTATTTTAAAATAATAATAATAATAATTTATTTATTAAAATAAAAATAATTTAAGCACTTAGGGGTTTTTTAAAATTAAAATTTAAGCTTTAAATATTTATTAAAATTTTAGTTATTATTTAAAAAAAAAAAAAAAAATTAAAAACAATTTAATTAATTAAGATTGTTATCTATTGTCGGCTCCTCTCAAACATCATAATCCTTCACTATTTATACATTGACCTTTTGTGACCTTCTTTCATTCTTAATTCTCATCCTGATGATGGATCCCTGTTGGGATTCGAAACGTCAACCAATGTTTTCTGATACTGTGAATAATCTAGATTCTGCAATTAACGATAACCACAGAAGTTTAAAAACCATAATTCAATATGGTGTTTATTAAATTTTAAATCTTGTTTATATAACGATATGAATAAAAGTGTTCACAACCAAGCAACGATGAAAGTGGAGAACCCACATGCATTGTAACAGTGTGAAGTTGGCAGTATTGATTGAGTTGGAAGATTGAGTATAATTGGATATGAACATCAACCTCCTTTTTTGTTGAAGCAGCTACCTGAAATCACATTGTGTAATATTCCCAAATGGGGAATGCAACAATACAACGCAGAAAGATAGGAAAATAACGTAGATCATATTAGATATAGCAAGAGGCCAATATGGAGAACTTTCATATGTATTTATAGCAGCAAAATAGATGTAAAAGATGGCCCATAAGATGCACAATAGGAAATACAAGTCTCCAATGAAAGAAAACCCTCAAAATGAGGTGCTGCAACCATATATTAAGACAAAAAAATGCCTTACGGTGTTATTTTATTGCCTCTGCATAGCTATAGATTACACATCAGATACAGAGCTGCTATGTGCATAAAAAGTTAGATCTAAATCAGATCCATGCACTATGCAAGCTCCTCTAATGAACCCCCTTGGGGTTTTCAGCAAAACACCAAGTACAAAGTGTAGATCTGAGATCTAAGACTGCAGATCTAATGAAATATTCAGATCTGAAAAGTTGGGCTGAACTGATATAGGCAATAGAATAGCCTTCTCCAACAGATCTCCAAAGTGAAGGGCAGATCCCCAACACTAGGAAAACCACTCTCCAAATGGTGTGTTGAACCACCCTGCAACTACACCTACAGGAATACTACAGATCTAGATCTATACTGCACTATAGGGATCAAAATGAGGTTGGCATCATGCCAAGATATGAAAATGATGCTCAGTACCTTCAATACTATCCTCCCAATGAAGTAGAAACCTCCTTCACTGAAAAGAAGCACTGAAACAGACTAGATCTAAAAGATCTAATCTCCACTTGCTGCATCTTGCAAAAACAACCAAAAACTCAACAGGATATGTGTTGTAGTTGAAAGAAGAAGCTTGGCCCTAAGCCAGATAATGGAAAATGCAATACAAACTCTCCCAAGAACTACTCAATGGGAAGAGGTGGGATTCCCGACCAGGAACACCCAATGTTAAACAACATTCAATCTTAGCTAAACAGCAAGAGAAATATATATGTCTAAATAGACAATATATTTAGAAATATGATAAACATCAATAACCTTCTAATGCTTCCATCTCGTTCCTTTTATAATACAAGAGCTTGCAAACCCTAAACCACTTCCAATGGGATCACTTCTTTCACAGAAGGCATCTCCATCTAAAACTGTGATGTGCCTCATTGTTGACCACTCCTCCCATGGCAATGCTGTAGATTTGGTCAAGGTTGACCTAGTCAAAATGTTCTAGCTCCTTTCACACCTAAGGGTGCTTGATTTAACAGCCATGATTTAGCCTTTTCACATTTGGCATTGATTTATTCATTATTAAGGAGTATTATGGGCCTCCTTTGCTATTTTATTCTTTAAACAAAGTAATAAAACAAAAATGAATATTCCAATTAGCTCATGACTAATTGGGAATATTACAGTCCTCCCCTCCCAAATGTTGCTTGTCCTCAAGCAACTAACAAGGTGAGTGATGCAACTCTTCTCCTCCTCCATTAGTGACACCAACATGTGATAATCTTCTTCCATAAGCTAAGTGTTCACCAATCCATCCCTCCATGAATTTCTCCTCCAAAGTTCTCATGAGATGTAAATAATCCATCCCATAAGGAGACAATAGATCAAATGAAACAAACATGTTTTGCCTAATGTTCTCCCTGAAAAATATAGCATAAGATACATGGATAATCTCCATCCCATAGGGGACATACATACCTCCCATACTCCCTCCATACATTCCCATAAAAATTGCAAGTACATCATCATTGTATGGGATCAAAACTACATACATACAAAAAAAAAATTGTGCATATGGAGGTGGGTCATAGTCCCACTTGTGGAACCAGCACAGTCCATCTCCTGTATGCATCAGATCATGATGCAGTAAGTGGTTTCCCCACCACTTACTTGTTGTCCATGTCATCTCACTATGGCTAAAAGTGTGAGATATATTTGGTGCTTTAGGCATACACCCATCATGAAATAAAAACTCCCTTTGTCCTCCAAGGGAGTGGCCATGTTCAGAAATTTTTATGGCCCAAAGTTGGCCATGAAGTTTATAAGGTACAATAATCCTCCTTGGAGTTATTGCTTACATATACATGGTGAAAGAATGCAAAAAATAATAAAATGAAACATTATTTACATGAGCATATTTTTCACCAACATTCCTCCTTAAACAAATAGAGTGGTGCATAGATTTGTCCCCTTCCTCAAAAAGAGAAAGAGATGGCTGAATTAACTCCTTTATTGATTTATGTTGCTGCCCCATCTCCACATGGTACATGCATCTTTGAAAATTCTGATATAGTTCTCCTTCAGAGCCCTTCCAAGTGTAGCTTCTCATGATGATGTTGTAGAATCTCATGGAATATGTGTGGCTGAAATATAACTCTTCATAGGCCTTTTGTAGCAACTTATCCTTGAGATTGGAGGCTCTAGACAAGAAGATCCTACCATGATAACAGATGACTCCTTGGACTGAATATCCCTCTTCATCTAGTTGGTCATCAAGTATCATGCATGTGTGAATATCCTTGGAATAATCCACCAACAGTTGGGATTTCCAGTATGGATCAATCTCCCATAATGGTAATGCTGATGATCTACCAATAGAAATTTATGTCATATGGTTGTTATCCTCCTTGACATATCCCATGCCAAAGGTACATGTTGAAAGGTCATTCCTTCCATGCTTCTCCTCCCACGGCGCAGAATATTAAATGAGAGTGGGTAATGATTATGTTGGGAGAAGATCTCCCTCCTTCTTGAGCCTAGCCAAGACTCCCAACACTGCATCACTATCTTCCAATGCTCCCATCCCTCCTGGATCTATGCTTGGAGCATCATGTTGTGAAATATATCCCAAAATATCTAAATCAGGTGGCCTCCCATGTGGTTTTCCACTAGATAATAGTGTCCCATGCAGCAATCTCATGAGCATGATAAATGGGACTGTAAGGTCCTTTCTTCCACTGCGCAAACATATCACTGTCTTCCATGTGGAATTTGTATGTGAGGGATATTTATGCATGCCTTTTATCATTTGAGTATTACCAATATTTTTGTACACCCATTCCATTTTCAAATCCTCCCAATCAGTGGTGACTTTCCCCAATGTAATCAACCATTGAACACCCAATATCACATTGGTGTCAGGTATGTCAACCACAAAGAAGTGACCAATCAATGTATATGTTCCCATGGTGACTGATAGTGATGGGACATAATGCATGAATTTCATGGTTCTATCACCTGGGATGAAAATAGAGAATCCCTCAAAAGCATCAATGGGTATCGCCCTCCTTTGCACTAGTTTGGCATCAATAAAATTGTGGGTGGCCCCACTATCAAACAAAACATAAACCCTCTGATTCAAGATGGAACCTTGAACACTTAACATCAAGTACTTAGGTACTCCTCTCAAAGATGCAAGAGCCCCTCCAATAGGATAAAATGCTCCATTCCCATCTCTTGATGGTGTTGGTTCTCCTCCTGCAGTGTCAACGTTGTGACATCTTCTTGGTTCATCTTCTTCTTCCTCCTCATCATCTGAGAAGACCTCTATGTAATGTGCTTTTCCAGCAGCACATCTATGTCCATGTTCCCATGATTCTTGGCAAGTGAAGCAGATCTTCCTTCTTCTTAGAGCTCTCCAAACATCATCATCAAGAGGTTTCTTGTATGAGCTCTCCTTTGAAGGAGCAACCTTTTCTTCCTTTCCCTTTGAAGGAAAAGAGGGCTTTTGCTAAAAAGTTGCCTTTGATTTTGGAAAGGAATATTGAAGGTCTCTACCACTTTCAATAGCATCATGTAGGGTAGTGGGCTTGGTAGATTTAACCAACCCATGAAGAGGTTCATATAAACCATCAATGAATATGTACACCCTTATTGCTGCAGACAAATCAGGAACCATACTAGAAAGTCTTAAAAATTCAGAGATGTAAGTTTCTATATTACTTGATTATTTCAACTTTTCAAGGCTCATGAAAGGTTCCTCTGGATGTCTTCTATAAAATCTTTCCATCGGCCTTCTAGTGAAATCTTGATAAGCAGTCACACTGGCATGACCCAATGTAGACAAGCCATGGAACCACCAGTCATGTGCTTCACCTTCAAGGTGAAACGCTGCAATCTTGATAGCCTCCATCTCTAGAACCTTGTTCAACTGAAAGTAGATGTCAAGTTTTTCTACCCAAGATTTGGCAGAACACTTGGATGACCCATCAAAATTGGGTAAAAATAATCTACCCATAGTGTGGTGTCGATCATGATTCTGAATGAATCCATCACCTCTATGATGATGCCTTGGTCTTCTATTGTCCTTTATGTGAAAAAACTCTTGAAAACTCAAGTGATATTTGAATATTTTATTCTGAGACTCATATTCTTCAAAATAGTCTTCAAGGGATTCATTCTCTTTAAACCCTTCATTTCCCACAGCCAAAAATGTAGGCATGGTAGAGCATTGGGAAACTTGTGGCTGATGCACTGGTTGATCATTCTAGTGATGAGACATGCCAGAGCCTTCTCCAAGATGAAATCCTTTAGGGGATTCCTTTATTCTATCCATTCTCATATATTTTATCTCTCTAGCAAGGTCTTTCATGGCTCTAAGAAGGATCTTAGGGAAATCCTTATCTTCATCTTCACCTCTAGATAAATGGGCTTTACCCTTATCTTCATTATCATTTGTGTAATCAAAATTTTTTTGTCTTCTCTTTTGATACCTCTTCTCTCTGTTAGTAAGAGGCTCTCCTTCTTCAGAAGACATATTGGCTTTTTAGAATGCACAGGTTATGCCAAGATGATGCTCTGATACCACAGTAATATTCCCAAACGGGGAATGTAGTAATACAATACAGAAATATAAGAAAATAACACAAATCATCTTAGATATAGCAAGAGGCCAATATGGATACCATTCATATGTATTTACAATAGCAAAATAGATGTAAAATATGGCCCATAAGATGCATGATAGGAAATACAAGTCTCCAATGAAAGAAAACCCTCAAAATGAGGTGCTACAACCATATATTAAGACAAAAAAAGCCTTACAATGTTATTTTATTGCCTCTGCATAGCTATATATTAGACATCATATCTAGAGCTATTATGTGCATAAAACATTAGATCTAAATAAGATCCATGCACTATACAAGATCCTCTAATGAACCCCCTTGGGGTTTTCTGAAAAACACCAAGTACAAAGTGTAGATCTGAGATCTAAGACTAGAGATCTACTGAAATACTCAGATATGGAAAGTGGGGCTGAACTGATATAGGAAATAGAATAGTCTCCTCCAACAGATCTCCAAAGTGAAGGGAAGATCCCCAACACTAGGAAAACCACTCTCCAAATGGTGTGCTGAACTACCCTGCAATTGCACCTACATGAATAATGAAGATCTAGATCTATAGTACATTGTAGGGATTAAAATGAGTTTGGCCTCATGCCAATATATGAAAATTATGCTCAATACCTTCAATATTGTCCTCCCAATGAAGTAGAAACATCCTTCACTGAAAAGAAACACTGAAATGGACTAGATCTGAAATATCTAATCTCCACTTGTTGTAGATTGCAAAAAAAAACAAACCCTCAACAGGATCTGTGCTATTGTTGAAAGAAGAAGCTTGGACCTAAGACAGAGAGTGGAAAATGCAATACAAAATCTCCCAAGAGCTACACAATGGGAAGAGGTGGGATTCCCGACCAGGAACACCCAAAGCTAAACAACATTAAATCTTGGCTAAACAGCAAGAGAAATATATATTTCTAAATAGACAATATATTCCAAAATATGATAAACATCAACAACTTCTAATGCTTCCGTCTACTTCCTTTTATAAGACAAGATCTTTCAAACCCTAAACCACTTCCAATGGGACCACTTCTTTCACACAAGGCATCTCCATCTAAAACTACTATGTGCCTCATTGATGGCCACTTCTCCCATGACAGCGTTGTAGATTTGGTCAAGGTTGAGCGAGTCAAAATGTTCCAACCCCTTTCACACCTAAGGGTGCTTGATTTAGCAGCCAAGATTTAGCCTTTTCAAATTTGGCATTGATTTATTCATTATTGAGGAGTATTATGGACCTCCTTTGCTCTTTTATTCTTTAAACAAAGTAATAAAACAAAAATGAATATTCCAATTAGCTCATGACTAATTGGGAATATTACACATTGATTGTGATCATTTTCATTACATAACATTAAAATTTCAAAATATTAGGGTCACATTTTATGATGAAAAGAAAATAAGAATTCATTATTTTCAATCATTTGCATCCAAAAGAAGATTGAAAATTAAAAATTAGTGAGAAACCTCCTCACCTGCTCACTATGACTCTGTGGAAAATACACAACCTTGCTCCCAAAAATAGGTAAGGACACAAGCAGTCTAGCACAGGCATGCCAACTATCTGAATTATGGCATCTCATTTCCCCTGCTTGATGTGACATGGACAAACAAATTGTCAATTGGATATTCCTTTATAAATCTCTTGATGTTCCAATTGTAAATTTGTAAAGTAATATGATATTATGAATGTAAAATTTGTAGTATAAAGCACATTAACTTGACAAATATTCCAAATGACAATATTTTCCATTGACATTTTTACATTAATTATTTTTCTAAGGTGTTATAGTTTGATATGATGATTTAATTTAACATTCTTCGCTATCTCAATTGCATCTCAATATGCTCAGATGCAGGTGATTCTTAGGAATATGTGGGCATCCTTCTGCATGGAACATGGCACAGTCACATGGTTGCACATGGTCCAAGTGCTCGCAATTAAATTTGGAAACTACTCCTTCGGCTTCTACAGTTACTCACCTGCTCTAGGAATTAATACATGTCCTTCCCACTACAATTCGCGTCATTTCATGGATCCTTGCAATGATAGTCCCGCTCACTCATTTCGTCACCTTTCTTTCTAGATTTTTGGGGTTTACACGCAGAGCTTCAACTCACATTCCTCACATCCTCTACAACTCAAGGTCTCCTGCTAGTTCTCATCTCGCAATCTCATCTCCTTCCTTGCCTCACCTGACCTCTCCTTCGATGCCATGCCTCAATGCCATAGGATGCATTGTTGCATGGGTCTAGGTTGAAGCCAGTCCTCTCGTTCTCCCATCTCCCTCGGTGATGAAATCCATTCTCCCCTCTGTGAGGGCCGACCTACTGAAATCACGCCCAATTTGGATACCACTGAAGCCTTCGACCAACATTGTGTCCCAGCCACTGTTTCTCTGTGTATTCTGGAGGTCACGTCCAGCTCCATTGGTTCTAGTCTCAGAAAAGCCTGTGAAAGTCCACAATTTCTTAGTCCTACCACCAACACTCCCGAAAATCGATAGCCCTTCCGACAAAAGTTTCAATGCACTCCTCAGGCAGCGACAGCGGGGAGAGCTCTGTAGAAGAAGACAAGAATGAGGTTTCAGGTGCACGCTCTACCACTATGCCAGAGCCGACAACAAATCAGTCAAAGAGGGCAAAGGACTCCTCAGAGGATTACGGTCGCTTCATTTTTGAGGACCCACCTCCTAAATAATTGAAGCATGACCATCCATAGAAGGATTAGCAATTTGAAATCTCCTACTTCTACTAGTTTTTACACCACAATTTTTATGTTTTACTTGTTTACGCACAATTTCACCAATTTTTGGACAATCTTGGCTCATACTAGTTTCCCCATTAGGGGAAACAACTTCTGTACTCGTTTCCCCAACTGGGGCAGTCCCTATTTTGTGTTTTTGAACTTTTTCTTGGCCAGAATTGGTTAGCATAAGAAATTCCGGCGGGAAAGTGTTGATTTGTAAATCCTTTTGTATTATAATAGAATTAATATTACTTAGAAAAAAAATTGCATCTCAATATGAAATTCTTGAATCCGAACAAAATTCACTGAAAATAAAACCATTCTAACTAGAGTAGTGGACGCATTAAAAAGGTAAGAAGCATCATTTTCATGTTTAAGCTTTAGAAGAATTTAAGCGGCAAGTCATTACATAGATATATTTTATTTAACATTCCATGAGACTTCGTGGCCACATGGGACAAAGAAAATCTTACATCATGCATGACATTTTAAAATAAATTAATGTAAAAAATAGAAAAACAAAAAGATAGAGGTGAGAAGATGGTAGCCAAATATTTTTCCCAACCTACTCATCTGATTATTAGACTGTTAACCAATTCATAATGCTCTCTAATTTGTTCAATAAATAGCAAGAAAGATAATATATAAAGGAAAGTAAAACCAATTCTGAAATAAATTTTGTTTCCCTGAAACCAATGTACTCTTATAACTAACTACACCCTAGTAAAGTTTGATAAAACCACATATGTTAATATATTTGGGTAATTTTGTCTAAACACAATAAGATGTGAAAATACATTATACCTAGGAAGTATAGAAGAACGCTTCTTTATGCATATATCGTTCAATGTTTTTCACTCCCCCTACTAGTATGTTATGGTTCAATCCATCAATAATTTACCCTAATGGTACAAAATCCTTGGATATGACAAAGTGAGAACTGTATTTCTAGACATGAAATTTTTTTGAGTCCAGAGCTCTCTAGGATAGTTTATGGATGAGTGGTTGAATATTTGGGTTTCCATTGTCTTTGATGTCTCAACAAATGTTAAAAATCAACATTTGGTAAATTTTCTTGGTGTGTTGGCTAGTGATGCAATCTTCCTTGAAACCCAAGACTCCTTATCGTTTGTACCATCTTCTGTGAGCATTGCATACCTCTTACTAATTGTAAAGTATGAGGAAAAACGTTGAGCATGTACATCCTCACATTTTCACTCTGATTGTTTCTGCACATGTTGAATTTTTTAATACATAGTATTTTTAAGCACAAAGAGCATGACTGGATCAATTCCTTGTAGATGGAGGGGAAGCCCATCATCAAATTCATAACAAGGAATATTGTTGTCCACTACATTTACCAAATTCACTCTAAGTTACAATTAGTTAAGCTCGCAAGTACTAGATCTGGTAGCCATTAGCTCACTATTAAGTTCCCATTGAAGATAAGATGGGCATTGAATAATATGATGGTGAGTGATTTATGGGTGGACTTGAGGATACATAATACTACAAATAGAGATAGTGCTTATGTAGTGTAAGATATAGTTTTTTATCCTATAGTTTTTGGTCACAACTTAATATGTTTTTCAATTCAGAAAATATAGCATGAATTGATTTGTAGATTGAGATAAATTAGTGACTGAGGAATTCCATGATAAAAAGGACACAATACTAGGACAAATTAAGGACATTCCTAAGCCTAGAGATGTGAACTTATATGACTGTATTTGAGTAGAAGTCAATAAAAAATCAACAAAGACAAATACTGTAGTCCATGCTTTAGCATACATTGTTACACCAAAATACTATTCTACATCATGGTTGAAAGCATCAGTGCCTATTTGTAGGGTGAAGAGAAAACTACAAATGGATCCATAAATTCAAAGTGGTCTAATGCAAGCATTAAACAAGCCTGTAACTGATGAGTGTGATATCATACAATAACAATTGAGTACCTACATCAATGCCTAAGGATTATTTGGTTATGCCTATCCATTTATATATAATGGAAGATGATAAATTCACTCCAGTGGTGGAACATGTATGATGTTTCTACTCCAAAGGTGCAAAATTTGGAAAAATTGGGTGCTTCCACAGATTTTTGAAGTTTCTCTGTTGTGTTGACTGAGTTTTATTGGATTATTTCAGACTATTTTAGGCTGACTTTGACTATGAGAAGGGGTCAAGTTTGACTGGATTTGACCGAGCTCCATTGGGAGGTATCTTGTTGGTTTGACCAACATTGACTGTGTTGGCTAGGGAATCCTGTTGATTTTTGTAAATTGAACTTACTCTCTCTGCTGAATTTGAAGAATAATAAGAAGATTTTATTAAAGGGTTTTCCCCGCATTGGGGTTTTTCCCTGGCATCTACCAAACTATTATGTCCCTTGTCTTGGCTTGTCTTCTATAAATTTATTTATGTTCTATCAGCCTTTACTGTCAATGTTAATGTGATTTCATAATAGGAAATTGAATTGGAATAATAAGGAAGATTGAAGTAAATTGGTCTAAGCATAGAACATACCATGGTTAACTAAAATTAACACCTTGTGCCTTGAGGAAATCTTACCTTCTCCTACAATTCCGAGGGTTAGGTGTCGAGAGGGAGAGAGAGAGGGAGATCCAAACATATTTGGTATCCTCTCCATCAAGGTTCAACTCTCATAAATGACATGTTGAGCTCTTGTCGAGTATATTTTTGTAACGGCTTGAAGCCTTGTTTTATTTGTCCAAACAATATATATTCACTCAAAAAAATATAAATATATTTCAATAAGGAACACACACACACTAATGTAGGCTTCCTTCTTTATTTTATTTTTCACGTTTTCTAGAATGCATTTTCACTCCAACATTGTACTCTTACTACTTTATTCTTCGATCTCATTGACCCATTTTTGTGGTCACTTATTGGACATTAATAAAATTATCTAAAGAGAGAAAAAAAAAGAACCCAACTTGTGTGTGTGTGTGTGTGTAGAGAGAGAGAGAGAGAGAGAGAGAGATTACTAAACATATGCTCTCTTTGTCTCTCTCTCTCTCTCTCTCTCAAATCGCTATAGAAAGAGGATGTGACAATGAACCAAATTAAAATCCTAGCAAGCAATGCTACTCCCCTACATGGAGTTTGACAGATGTGGCTACTGACTATATTGATATTTTTGAGGTAGCTTTCATGTAGATTATTGTACGGTCATAGGCAAGGTGCCAAGAAACCTTATTCTCCACTTAAATATGTTAGGGTGGATATCTATATATATATATATATATATATATATATATATATATATATATATATATATATATATATATATATATATATATATATATATATATATATATATATATATATATATATATATATATATATACGTATACGTATACGTATACGTATACGTATATGCATATGTATATGTATATATATATATATATATATATATATATATATATATATATATATATATATATATATATATATATATATATATATATATAGATATATATATATATATATATGGGGGAATAAAGCATAAAAAACAAATAACAAATAGAATACGATAAAACAAAAGGATAAACTTACAGAAATTTAACAAAAAGTAACTAAAATAAATAAATTACCCAAAAAACCACTAATACATATATATATATATATATATATATATATATATATATATATATATATATATATATCATAAACAAAAATGAGTAACAAGTAGAAGAAGATAAAACAAAAGGATAAATTTATAACAGTTTAACAAAAAATAAATAAATTACACAAGAAAAAACCTAATACATAACAACATTATCCATTGTATAGATACCAATCTCAAAGCAAAAATGAGAATTTAACAACAATAACAATAAAATAAAAACATGCTTATAAAATGAGGTAAAAATAATAACAAATAGAAGAAGATAAAACAAAAGGATAAACTTATAGAAATTTAACAAAAAATAACTAAAATAAATAATTTACACAAGAAACCCCCTAATAAATAACAACATTATCTATTGCATCGATACTAATCTCAAAGAAAAAATGAAAATTTAACAATAGAAACATCAAAACATGCTTATAAAATGAGGAATGGTATGGAATACCTGCAAAGCTCTGAGATAAACATTTTTTACTTTTATGTTTATTCTTAGAAATTCTCCTTTGATCTTTCCCAGAAAATCGTAGAGGTTAATTTTGATTGGTTTGGTTGCTCTGAAAGGTTTGGGGTCTAGCTACACATGAACTAGGTCTCACTGAGAGTATAAATCAGATATAGAAGGCAATATTTATTTTTAAATAGTTGTATTTCTTTTCAAATAGGAAATGTCTGTTTGGAAAGATATTTATGAATTTAATTATTAACCTTGGTTTACCATTTCACAACAAGTAATAACAAATTCATATAACAATAAAACCTGTTATATCAAAAAAATTTAAAATGCACACAAAAGGCAAGGTAAATACCAGATAAAAATCCTAATTGGATCGAAATGGCCAGGGCATAATAATTTGTTATTTATAATATCTTTGATGTAAAGTGTATCACTCCAACTAATCAAGCTCAAGTTTAGTATGAAGCTAACATTTTAGGTCAACTTCCATTTCAAAGTGAAAATCGTGTAACAATAATGTACTTAAAGTAAATTAATGGTGGCGGGTGTGGGGGGGTCATACTAGATCCCAATGAAGAGCTTGAACTATCATTTCCTTGCGGTATAAAAAATCCACAAACAATTAAACTAAGGCTTATGCTCTTTATAAAAATATTCTCTTGGAAAAGAACATCAAAACAAAGTCTTTGATAGTCGATGGTCATATGGGACTCAAGCATAATTATCAAATTGATGGTCCTGAAATCAAACCCACTCAAAATAAAACTTTCTTTGTAGCCAAAATACCAAAGGAGGTTTGAAGCCTGCACCAGGTATAAAAAGAACCCAATTATCAAGCTGATTCTCTAGCTAGTGATGCCATCACACTTAAAATAAGTGCACTTTGCAAAAATAGGGAATGCCAAGTTCATGCAATAACTTAATCCTCTTAGGTTATGGGTATAAAAACATGTAATAACATAAATAAAAGTAATCACCATTTATCACATAGCTATTGTCAAGAAAGGAGCTCAGAATTGATAGGAGTAGCCCATCCCTCTCTCACATGCTTGAAATTAACCCTAGTCTGTCTCTTGAATTCCTCTACAATGGTATTCATTGGCAAGGTGCGATAACGAGTTACTAAGTGGGAGAAGCTAGCAGCATAACACGGAGAAAGTTTATTCAACCAATATTTATCCTAGTAAGAGCCCATATCGATGTCTAGCTGGTATCCTAGAATTTGTATTGTTTGGGCTTACTAAGAGTGAAAAGTGTGTGTTTCCATTGTTTTGGTTGTTCATTTATTTTCAATACCTTTCCAATCATGGATTCTTATTTCACACATGCCCTTTTGGTTCTCTAAGTTTTACTTCTAACTATTTGTTAACTCTTGGTGTCATATACTCTCTCCACTCGGGGTATGGCTCTCCACTTCTTATTGGGCACTGCTCACTCTGATATTCTAAATTTTGGATTCATAATGCTCTGTTCTCGTGACACCTTAAGTGTTCTGTTGTGTGATTTGAAAAGCAGGGATCTCTATTTCATGTGTTTTAATCAAGGTTACATCCAGGAAATTTGTGTGCAACAACTTGAGCTGAAAAAACCAATGTCAGTAGCTAGCATCAAAGTTTCTTTATTGAGTATCACATTAATGGATTATACTGAAGCTTGAGAGTTTGAAAGGGTTCTTCAAAGACATGAAAATACCATATAATGCAACATATCTACTATTTTTCCAGTTACTTTTAAATTAAATGAAAGTGAACACCAATGGACTACACAAAATAATATAATTATGAATACTATGGACCATCAAACACATAAAATCAATATCTTTGAGGAAGAATGTCATATCTTGATTCTTGAAGAATATGGTTATCAGTCTTAGTAAAGGCTCTCACTTTGTAGCTTCTAACCACATGATGTCAACAAATTCAGTGCAAAGAGATTCCAAGGAGGAAGAAATAGTTCACCAAATGATGGAATACATTGATTTTGGAAAGCCAAACTCCTTTCCTTCCAACAATGGGCAAGAGGAAGTCAACAGTGATAATCTCTTTCTCTAATATATATGTTTAGTAAAGTAATGAGAAGATTAGGTGGTTTTAAGTTGTATACCCAAGGAATTATGGGATGTACAACTTCGAATCTCTGCAAGTTTTGCTTTGCATCATATGAGACCTGCTTATTTTGTTTGAATACTGTGGGGAGTGGTATTTTGTACTTTTGCTAGAACTTTTATGATACAAATTTTCCCAGTTTTGGGTTTTTAACAAAAACATGAAAGCGTGCTTCAAGTAAATTCTTGAGCTTAGGTGCATTTCAATGCCTAAATAATAAAATAATATTTTAATCAAGGAAGTTTTAAGAAAATTTAAAAAAAACCAGTGGAATTTAATAAATAAAAATGAGACTTTGGTAAAATGCATTAACAAAGTTCCAATCAGACACGAGTTCTCATAATATATTTTATCATTTTCAGCTAGGTAAAATACTTCCTTCAAATAACTTTAGCTCCTATTCACTTTCTTTCAAGGATGCCCCACATTCAATGTGAAGTTTCTCCATATTCAATGCGATGTTACATATCTAGTTAGAATAGAACAATAATAAAGACTGAATTCAAATGATCCTAGCAGAAATAATGTGTGAGAAAAAATTATTGCCGACAAAAGTACTTTCTCCTGTAAATCTTGGAAAATTTTGTCACTGATAAGCAGCAGTTACAAATAGCTTTACACGTGAATGATTTTTGTCTCAAACGTTTTAAGTAAAAATTATTTTAGCTCAAAAAACTCAAGCTTCAGGTGAAGATACAATTTTCCAAGTGAAGCAGTATATCAAAGTAATGCAAATATCGCACAAGTAACATGTTGGGTGCTAGTTTTGCACACTTTTCCTACATTTTTTTTCCCTATTTTTCCTCATGACTATAACTAATAAGACTATATTTGCCTCTTTTTCCCACCTTTTTATCCTAACTTTTGTTGTTTCACCTTATTTTCATCACTTTGCCATTTCATCAATTATTATGATATATCATGCCTTTTTATGACTAATTGAGGATGAATTTTTGGAGAAGATCTATGGTCTTTGTGTTGTCTTTCCAAATGTTATTTATAGCACCAAATGTCCCAAGAACAAGGTCCACAGGAGAAGTTAAGAGGGTGATGTTATAGTGAAGCGATACTGTTACACCTTATTGTTACAAATTCGTCGGGAAACTGTTGTTACACTCTGCTATTACAGAAGCACTTGTGAACTACTGATACAGTTGTACCACTGACTAGATCTCGTCAACACCTGTTTTTGACCTATCCTTTAGCAATAACACTACAGCTATGGTTTTATTACGATAGCTTTAGAAGTTGTTTAGCATTGTATTTTTGGATAACAACCTAAGGGCGGTTTTGATTGTAATCTATAATTTTCTAGGCAGAACTTTATTAAGAAGTGGTTATAACTATATGTATTCTATTTCAATCAACATGAGAATAAATCATAAGATTCTCATGACTGATCTATCCCTTGATTTTTTGAGATGTAACCACTATATAGTTCTCAGCCCTAGAGGTCAAAAGGTTAGCAGAGAACAACATTATTTTGGCTCTGTAATTATCCTCAGATTAATACAGATTATCATGTTATTGCTGTTACATGCGTTATTCAATTTAGTTTCCGTTAAGTTCTTTCTCTACCTTCATCCTACTAGGGAGGAAGGGCCCTCCTGCATAGTATGGATTGAAGTGATTAAGTAGTTGTGTGTATGTATTTTTATTTCAGTTTATGTATCAGTAGAGTGTTATTGCTCCTGTTTAGCTGTGAACATATCCACTTCAATTTCAATACTTTGTATGTTGTTACACATATGATATTAGAGACATCAACTGGATACTTGTTGTGTGGCGTGCTAGAACAGATTAATTGAAGTGCGATTCCAGTCTTGTAGACCATTTTATTTCTGCATGAGTGATTTATTTCCAGCATTTACTTTAGCAACGATTTATTTTCTTTGGAATTGCTTCTAGTTGGGTGTATCGGCACAGACAATGCAACTTTCATTCGAATAAAAAGACGTCCTTGGAATGATAATTAATATGTACTATTTATTCATTTAATAGTGATTACTATAGCCCAACATTTTGGCACCATTTCTGGGGATGGCAGTGACGATCTAATCAATCAGAGTTGTTTCTTAGAAGTGCAATTTCCGTGTGTTTTTTAGAGTGTCTCCAACAACACAATTTTTCGGCAGTAAGACGAGAGGTAAGAACCTGTGCAATGCTCTAAGGAACTCGAACGGGCTCACCAATGTCTTGCTAGGACACTTAGGAGAGTGAATTCCCGAGCATTTTTTTTTTCTTAGAGTGTCTCCAGTGACACAATTGTCGGGTGATAAGACAAGAGGTAATAACCTGCACATCGCTCTAACAAACTTGAGCAAGCTCACCAATGTATTTCTGTGACACTTAGGAGTTTAATTTTGGGTGTTTTTTTAAGGTGTCTTCAGTTATACAATCGTTGGGCAGTAAGACGAGAGGTAAGAACCTGTGCATCACTCTAACGAACTTAGGCGAGCTCACTTCTATAGAAACTGAAGCACTTATAGGATGAATTGATACACATAGCGCCCATGCGCATCAGTAGGACAACATCAAGATCTACAAACACCCCCCACTCTATTGACTATAGGAAAGATGAGTCGTAAGAAGGAAAAGAAGAGTGCAAATATGGGAAGAAAGACATTCTTTGGAGATATGATCTCAAGGGAAGAAAAGGAATAGTCTACGTCATACAGAGATAATAGGAAGACATGACCACAGAAAGCAGCTACCATATCAAAGCCTAGACCATCAGTTTATTTCATGTCTAGACCTCACCATCCTTTGAACAACATATCCACTCCTGATACCAAAACTCCTGATACATATACATAGCGTCAGGGACCCGAGGAACAACATTCAGTTGATCATAAATTGGACACTGGTAGTGTTTTTAAACTGTTGGTCCTAGAGTAGCCTGATCCTTTTATTTGTCAATCTCCATTACACTCCGAGGTCAGTTCATCCCATAAGGAAGAATCATCCATGGGGGACGAGAATGTCAAGATAGATAGCTCTGTTACTTTTGAATTCTCAATAGTAGTAACACGTGATGAGGCTTCCATGAATAATATTCCTTTATCATCCCTACCATCCTTTCAGAGGATGGTTGTTGAAGACTTTGATAGCTTTCTATTTAAATTTGATGTGTTTTGTAGAGGTTATGACTACACTTCAGATGCCCAGCAGCTGAAATTATTCCATGCTACTCTCAAAGGAGTAGAATTAAGATGGTTCATGAGATTGGGTGCTAGCACGATACGAACCTGGAATGACATGAGGGAGGCATTCCTCTTTAAGTATCAGGATTATTGTCAAACTAGGGACTTGAAGGATGAGATTTTCAGAATTGCACAGAAGGAGGAGGAAAGACTGGGAGACTATATGGAGCAATTTCACTACAATTTACAGAGGTCTAAGTTCAGTAACTTAGATCCAAAAATTCTAAAGCTAATATTCTTAAGAGGTATGAGAGATGATTTTCTAGAGCATATGAACCTATTGGGAAAAGGAGACATATCGTAAGAACTGCTTGATGAGATAATGAAGCTTTGCCTACATAGCTTAAGAGGATTGGTCAAAGGGATATTTTTAGTTCGGGACCCTTCAGTCCAGATACAAAAGTCGACGAGTGGAGGAGTAACCAGAGTAGAGATCGGGAACTTATTTGAGGATTTTAAAACCGATCTCCTTAGCACTCTCTCTACCCTGATCACTATGGTACAAGTCAAGAAAGCACAAGTAGAAGCTGAAGCGGCCTTAGCAATATTTTGTCCCTGATGCAAAAAGAATCATTTGGAAAGAGAATGTGGACTGAATAGTGTCATCCTGTGCAACATCTGTGAGTTGGTGCACTTTATGAATATGTGTCTTGAATTGCCCATACTGAAGGTGGTACTTCAATAATAAAGCAAGTATGTTCAATCTTCTTATTTCAACGGATCAAATAGACCATGGAAGTCGTGAACTACAGGTATGCCTTCATATCTTTCCTCTTTTTATCCTTGGAATAATGTTTATAGTAGTTAGCAATATCCATGGCAGTATCCTACTCCCTCAACACAATTCCCTTCACCGTGGAACCAGTGGTAGTATCCTCCACCAATGCAATATCCTCCATCACAATCCAATCCTTGGGGTCAGAACTAGAGAAGTAATGGCCAAGGTCCAGTACCCCCTCCAATGCCAATGCAACATCAACACTTACAACTGCCTTCTATTCAAAATCCTACACCTTCTGTCCGACCCCAATTACCTGTGGAACCTAACCCCAATGCAAATAATAAGGCAGCCCAGAACATGGATGCTTCGGTTACCCTCTAGACTTATCTTATTACTCCTATTGTACTTAACAAGGTTCATCATCGATCAGGGAAAATAATCAGATCTGAACACACTCCCGTTATTATTGAATAATGTGAATCGCCTAGAAAGGATACAGACGATTCAAAGGTAGTTGTTACACATGTAACAGCTAATACAACACCTGTTGTTACATCTATAGTAGCCAGCTCGGGAGGATCTGTTGTTCCTACAACAACTAATCTGAGCAAGGCGAGTGCATCTATGATAGCTGACTCAACTGTTAGTAGTCATAATCCTCCATATCCTCAACGATTAACTGAAACTAGGCTAGTTTCACAACCTAAATCCAAATTCCTCAAGGAACTGCAAAATTTGTATGTGCGGATTCTATTGTTACAAGCTCTTAAAGAAGTGCCTATATATGCTAAAACAGTGAGGGATTTATGCGTCAAAATACCTAAAAGGAGACCCAAAGACCCTGCTACTATCCATGTCATGGGGAAATTGTTTGATTTTATGATTGATCAGCCTTTGTTTACTAAATATAATGACCTGGGGAACCCTACAGTGGCTGTCCATATTGAAAATCATCCCATAACAAATACTTTGATTGATCTATGGGAAACTATTAATGTCATGACTAAATACCTCTTCATCTCTCTAGGACTTCATGGACTTAGACCTACACCCATAGTGCTTGAATTTGCAGATAGGTCCCATGTTAAGCCCGAGGGAATTATAGAATATGTGCTTATCACTGTGGCTTCCTGTAACATTCTAACTGACTTTCTCATTTTACAAACCAAATGCAACCTAGGGGGTCATCCTTTAATCTTGGGAAGAGCATAGTTGGCCATTGCAGACGCATATATCAGATGTAGGTCTGAATCTATGGTGATCTCAGATGGACAGGCCACTCAAAACCTGAACCTTTATCCCCAATAAAAACCTCATATCGATTCAAGTAGTCCCTTGTGGGATAAATTTTCACCTGAATATGATCTTTCCCTACCTCTTCTCACACTTGGAAAGGTACAATACTTTAAGGATGAAACATAGGACGATATCATTAATGGTTTTACTAGTAATTCACTACTTGTTGCCTCCATAAGAGATTTGGGAGAAGAAGATGAGGTAGATGATGCAATTATTGAACATGTGAAAACAACTCCACATACTATCAGCAGTCCCGTTGAAATAAAACCTGGAAAAATTGTAAACATAAATCCTAACCTTACTGCTAAACAAAGCATATTACTGATACAACTGTTACATAAATACAAAAAGGCATTTGCATGGGATTACACAGATATGAAAGGAATCCATCCTGGCCTATGCACTCACCGCATTTACCTTAAAGAAGACTGCAAACCAATTAGACAACCTCATGCCGAATGAACCCCGCACTTAAGGAGATAGTGAAAGAAGAATTGCAAAAACTCCTTAATGCTAATTTCATCTACCCCATTTCTGACAGCCAGTGGGTGTCTCTGCTTGTCATAGTTCTAAAAAATAATGTAAAATGGAGAGTCTGTGTTGACTATATAGAGCTTAACAAGGCCATTCAAAAGGACCATTTTCCTTTACCATTCATTAATCAGGTTTTGGATACTCTTTTTGGAAAGAAAAAAAAATTCATTTCTAGATGGGTTTAGTGGCTATAATCAAATACAAATTGCCCCAGAATACCAAGACAAGACAAACATCACTTGCCCATGGGGTACTTTTTCATACAGATTCCTTGCATTTGGCCTCTGTAATGCACTAGCAACCTTTTAGAGGGTAATATTGGGTATTTTTTCTGATCTTTTGAATGATTGTCTTGAAATATTTATGGATGATTTTACACCCTACGCGGAGACAACATTAGCTAACTTGGAAAAAGTGTTGGAACGTTTTGAACAAACTAATTTTTCTCTGAGCATGAAAAAATGCCACATGATGATGACCAATGGAATTGTGTTGGGACATTTCATTTCAGCAGATGGAATCAAGGTAGATCCTGCAAAAATTGAGGTAATCTCGAAAATCCTGCCCCCCAAGACTCCAAAAGAGGTACGTAGTTTTTTTGGACATGCAGGATACTATAGGAGATTTATAGATAAATTTTCAAAGATTGCATCTCCTCTATTTTCATTAATCATGAAAGATACGAAATTTTTGTGGACAGGGAAGTGTGAGTAGGCCTTTTTAAAGTTGAAAAAATGTGTAACAGCAGAAGCTATTTTACAAGGACCAAACTGGCAATTGCCATTTCATATTGCTACAGACGCATCTGACATGGTTGTGGGTGTTGTTTTGGGGAATCTATAGGAGAAGAACCCTTATGCCATCTATTACATCAGCAATAAATTAACTCCAGTAGAACTCAACTACACTATTACTGAGAAGGAATTCCTAGCAGCAGTGCATGCTATCAACAAATTTCGGCACTACATCACCGGGTACTAAGTATTTGTACACACTGACCATGTTGCAATTCAATTTTTAATGAACAAGCCTATTACTAATGGTAGAGTTACATGATGGTTATTGTTGTTACAAGAATTTGATATTACTATTTTAGATAAACTCGGAAAATATAATGTAGTTGCTGATTTTCTTTCTAGATTAGCTATAAGTGATGACTGCACTGCCACTGAGGATTATTTTCCAGATGAATATATTTCTGCCATCTCTACTCACTCACCATGGTATGCAGATATATCCAATTACTTTGCTGTAGGAAAATTCCCACACCAATTTTCTCCCAAGGAAAGAAGGAAGATTATACAACAGAGTGCTACATATTTCTCGATAGAAGGCAATCTCTATCACACCGAGCCAGATTTTCAAATTAGGGGATGTGTTATAGAATATGAGGTATTTGAGATCTTCAAGGCTTGTCACGAGGAACATTGTGGAGGACACTTCACTGACAAGAGGACATGACATAAAGTACTCTCAACAGGGTACTACTAGCCAACTATACTCTAGGATGCTAAGAATTTTGTGAAAGGATGTGATAGCTTCCAAAGGATGGGTCAGCCTCTGAAATCAGATGAGATGTCGTTACAACCTCAAATAGTGATAAAACCATTTCAGAAATGGGCCCTAGACTTTGTGGGACCAATTAATCCTTAATCACATAAAAAATCAAACATATTAGTCTACACCGATTATGTCACAAAATGGGTCGAAGAAAGGGCATTAACTAGAGCAACAGGGTAGACTATTTGAGACTTCATGTTTCAAGATATTTTTTATCGCTTCGGGATACCCAGAGAGATAGTGACAGATTAGGGGCCTCAATTCACATCTCATTTGATCAAGAAGCTGGTTGAAAAGTATGGAATTCTTTTTAGAATCACCTCACCATATCACCCACAAGAATATGGTCAAGTAGAAAGCACCAATAAATTCATAGATGGAATCTTAACAAAGACAGTATCCAGCCACTGAACAAATTGGGCCGAGAAAATTCTAGAATTACTATGGGCTTATAGGACAACATGGAGGAATACTATAGGCTTCTCACCATATGAATTTGTGTATGGTAAGAATCCCTTATGTTAGCCACCTATGAAATTTTTTATACCAAAAGGTGGCTAAATCATTTTTTGGAGCCTTCAAGGAACAAATTTTATTGCAAAAAGTGTTATATCTTGAAGACTCTTGAAGCCCTCATGCCTCTATCCAAAATATTCCCTACTATGCCCATTTTACACTCTGGAATTCTGCTGATTTCATGAGAAGAAGCTGCTGCAAAATCACTTTTTTTCCCTTTCCTCACTTGAAAAACCAACCTCTATTTTGCTCCCCTTTTCCTCCATAAAAATCCTCTATTTTTAATGATCCTCCTTCTTCCATTTATGAAAATAATTTTCCATGTTTAAGACTCATTTTTGAACTCTGCCGAAACCCCCAAAACCCATTGAAAACTTCAAAAAATTCATAAAAATACATATTTTTGTATAGAGGCTTAAGCCCCTTTGGGCTTAGTCTTGAACCACTTCCCCTCCATGTGCCCCAATGCTAGAACCAAGTGCTAGGGTCCTGAGCGCTTATCGCGTCGGAGCAACTCACGGAGCGCATTTTTTTTTGTTTAAACAAAAATCCGACGCCGATTGGCCCTCTTATATAAACCCCGATCCTATTATCATTCCATATAGACCAAGGCCCCGCAGTCGTGCACCTATCCACTTCGTATATATAAAATCATCCTGACGCATAAAACCTTTGCTTATATTAATTTTTTTGGGTTTTTCATATGGTTTGAAGAGTTTTTCGCAGAACGATGGTCCCCATAGCCACGACAGCAGTTGGCAGCCCCACAGAACTGGTGGTCCCCAATGCCTAGTTAGCATACACGTCAACACCCACACGGTAGCAACTAATTGGGGCGGGTCTTGTTTGGTTGCTCGCATAGTCAAGAAATCCGAACCCGGGGAGCTTTATAAGGCGGATTTAATAAACATTTCAGGTCACATTTGGGATGATGTCAGCAGGCCCCAAATGGACTCGGGGAACTTTATATGGCAGATTTCATAAAAATTTCGGGTCACACTTGGGCTGATGTCAGCAGGCCCCAAAATTTACCCGGGGAACTCCATGTGTCAAATTTCACAAAAATTTCGAGTCACAAACACCCTGACATCAGCGAGCTCCTTTTGTGACCTGAAATGGTTTATGCAGCTTGGTTTTATCGGGAGTTTTGAAGTCCGACTATATTCCTCTCGAAGCCCACTTTGATTTTTCATTCATTTCTTCTTCCGCCAAAGGTTTAAAAACTTATTTCTTTGCATTTTTTCCATATCCTCGTAATGTGACAATTTACATTGTGATTTCTCCCGATTATTCCCAAATGTCGATCTCTGCGCGATTGACGGATCTGACTTATTTTCTTCCTCCACTCTCCTTTTGACCTCCTCTAATAAATCTTCTCTGTTGGATGATGCCATCCAACGGCCATGCTCCCTCCCTACAACCTCTGCCGTAGCAAAACCCAAAAATGCAGGATTTAATAGTATAGTTTTGTATTGTGTAGGTGTTTGAATGTTTTTCCATCATATTAAAGAGAAAGCCGAAGGCTGGGAATGACGATTCCCATGCCTTTGATTCATCAAAGGAAACCATTCGCAGGGCTCAAATTCCACGTCTCGTCAATGTTTCATGAGGAATTGATGCCATATGAGCCCTGCGCGGCCTGCACATCAAAAAAACACAGTGAATAAATCACAATCAAAGAGTATCAGTGTCGAAGACAAAACGCACCAGAACAGGAGATTGAAGACATATCTGTGGGGATTACGGCTAAGATTGATTATCAAAAGCCTAATCCTCCCAATTAAGACACAGTTAAAATAAAATCATAAGTGTTTTATCAGACAGGAAAGCCTCCACCGCCACATCTGAGGCAAATTGATTCCTCCCAGCTACCACGGTGCCACCTATGCCTCAACTCATTCAAACAGAGGCCAAAGTTATTGATCAAGATCAAATATTTGGCTCAGCACAGCCAGAGAGTTAATTATGCAAATAAACTTAATGACAAAATATCAGCAGAGTTACTTTAACCCAACACAAAGCCTCAAAGGTCAATAAGAGCTCCCACCGAGCTTAATCTTAAATGAAAAACATTAATACATACAGAACACCTGTAAACTTCTTCATCGAGCCCCCCAAAGGCCGAGAAGCCATTAAGACTGTATTAATTATCTTTGGAGATCTTTAATCAAATCTCACCTCCTCATTCTTCTATAAATACTACTGGAGAAGATGAGAAAGGGGTTGGTTGCTGAAATTTGAAATGTAATTGAGCTTGAGACTTCTACTTGTAAATAGTGTTCACTGGCTCTTGGAGCTCTGCTTGTGATAGATAAGTTAGTCTGGGAAGTGTAGATGATTGCTAAACTAAAGCATTGGACTTAAAGCTGTAATTGGTTTGGAGCATCTATAGAAGTTGATTTATGGGATCCTGGTCTATGTCGATGATGATGTTGTTTCTTATTGTAAATTGTTATTTTATTTCTTTTTTCACCATGTTCATCTTCTCTTATAAAGAACAACATGCATATTTTAGGACCTATTGTATATCAGTACCCTTCTCTGACTGAAAATATTTATCTACATGGTTTCTTCCAATTAGTGTTATTTAGGAATGATTTAATTCAGTTCTAAGCATAGCAATGCTGGAGTTACCTCGTCCTATTTCCTTAGATAATTGTTATTCTTAAATGTTATTTTCAGTATATGTTAAGTAGAGATGAACTAAGGAAGATATGGTGTGCCCTAGTCCTATTTTTATCCCCAAATATTGTCTGAATGTTTCCCTTGGAATGTGTTGAAAGCTAGCTAGTGTTGAAACACTTACCAGATCTTAGGCCATTCTTTGTTATCTTTGTGTTTGTCTTGAAAGTTACCAAGTAGAGCAGAGCTAGGAGAGGATTTGTGGTGAGCCCGACCCGCTAGTTTTTTCTCCAACAGTTGCCTTCAAGTTTCCCTTTGTTTTAAATGTTTTTCTATTGAAAGTACATCAAAAGCAGGCTAGTTTAGAAGTACTTACATGATCTTAGATTAATTTTATGTCTTTCTTAAGTATATGTCAAAAGTAGGCTAGTTTAGAAGTACTTACCTGATCTTGGGCTACTCTTTGTTCTTCATCTGTGTAATTCCCCTTCTTATTGTTTCATTTCATTCCATAAATCAAACTTTAAAGAGATCCTTAGACATAGATGACTTGCCCCATGGACAACTCTTTCCCCTTGCTATTTCAGTTAAACCCTATTATGAATCTATAGCCCAATGGACTAAAACCTGCAATTATCTATCTTCTTGGCCAAAGCTTGTTCTATTTGCTTGCAACTTCACACCTTTGAAACTCTTTTCATTTAGAAATTTCCACCTCAAATAAAAATCATGCTCAACCATCCAAAAACAAAACAAAACCCTCGGCCTTCATAACTAGCGTAACATCATTACTGTAAGCTTCAAAGAAAAATCCATCTTTGCACTTATTGGAGAGATCCCTCTTCGGATTCGGGAGGGCTAGATCCTAGAATCCCAAAGTGGTTGAAACTATGTTCCCCCTGCAGTCAGACTTTTTCCAATCTTGTTGATTACAGGGTGCCAACATTTCTGGCGACTCTACTGGGGAAGGTTTGAGTTATTATCTTTTTGAAAAATCTCTGGTTCCCCTTAAAATTTCATACAAACACTGTTTAGTGAGTAAAAATTAGCCTTTTCAAGCACTACCAGACACATGGTAATCATGATAAAAACTTGTTTGAATCAGTGGCAAGCTAGGAAAACCCTAGGATTCTCATAAGACTTTATCTAACCTTGAAAAATTAGCTAGCTTAGCCATAAGAGTAGATTGTATTTGTCTCATAACCGTAGCTAAGTTTTGAAACAGATTTAGGACACTCTTAACAACCAATAGGACTGAAAAATAACTCAGAAAACCCAAAAATATTTCATAATTCCATCCAATAAACATGGCGGTGGACCATAAAACCTTTTACATCTGAAAAAGAGCTAAAAACTTCCACTTGGTGACTCCACAATCCTGAACAAACCTTAAGACTCCACTGTGAAGAACCCTTATCATTATAATATCATTCAAACTCAGTTAGAGGACTGTAGGATTAAAATTTGTGTAAACAGATTAGTTGACCTTGTAAAGACTGTCGTACCTAGTCGAACTTTTCTGGTTTATTTGGGTCTAAAAAACACAGCATAGTGGCTCCTAGAAAGATTCACACTAGAGCCTATCCTGACCCTGATCCACCTGAGATAGTTGATAACCTAGAAAGTATCCTTAGGAAGTCTCCTAGGATTAAATTATCAACTGTTTTCAGATCACCCTTGAGAGCTAATTCAATTCCTGAAAATATTTCAGCTCTACAACAATCACAAGTTGACTTAGTAAATCCCTTTAGAACTAGGTCATTTGATGATATAACTCAGCTAGATTCTGAGTCTTCACTTTCATCTCCTGAAACAAGTGATCATCTTGGTAGTAGGGAGACAACACCTCCTGATTTACATTTCCTTCACAATTTAGGTGTCTCTCATCCAAGATCAGCTCAGCAATCTACTGTTGTTCCATCCACATCCCTTCATCCTCCATTCACTATCAAAACCACTCCACTTCAGCCCACTTTTCCTTTCGTTAATCCACCTCTTCTGAATCCATCCCCACCACATATCTGGTAGCATGGTATGCTCCCTTAGTCCTTCCTGTACCATTATTCAATCTTCCACAGGACTATCAGTCCAAAATTCCATTATATGATGCTATTAATGCTACAACTGCATCACAACATGTGGATAAGATGAATGACTACTTTGATAGAAATGAAATTGATGATGATTCTGTCAAGCTTAGATTGTTTGCTCAAAGACTAGGGGGAGAAGTAAGAAAATGGTTCAAAGGCTTAACCCCACATAGTATCAATGATCTCCAAGCCTTCCATCAGACATTCTTAAACAAATGGGAAGTAAAGAAGAATCATCTCCAAGTCCTTTCTGATTACAAGAACCTCCATAGAAACACGGGGGAGAGTGTACTAGCTTATTGTACCAAATTCAACAGTGTATATAATGCACTTTCCCTAGATCTAAAACCTCAAAAGGGCTTAGCATTAAACAAGTTTCCTGAAGGGTTTGACCCTGAGATGGCCTATCAACTGAGAGAGAGATCCTACAACTATTGAAGAGATGCAAAAGGGTGCTCTTGCTATGGAAGTAAACTTAATGGAGAAGAGAGCAAGAATGAAAAATGAGAAGAGATTGTCTTTTATAGAGGAAAACATACCTTCTACTTCCAACTCAAAGATGGAGAGAATGATGGAGGAGATGATGAAAGAGATGAGCATAATTAAGAGAGCACAAGCAAGCCAAAACCAAAATGCTCCTCAAAATAGAAATCACGACCAAAATCAACATTTTAGAAGGAACCAACCTCCAAACAGGCCTAGGGAAGATGATCAATAGATCACTCCTCCCTTTCATCAAAACTATGTAAGTGAGGTTGAGGAAAAAGATGAAATAACAGAGGAAGAGGATATCAACATGCTGGGGGTAGATAATGATGACTTCGAAGTCCATTATGATAGAAAACAAGGTCTTTATACACCTTATGATAACAAAAGAGATGATGATGAAAATTATTATCAAGACATGGAAAATGTCATCATATAATCTCAAAGAGAATATGGTCTTAGAAGCAAAACCAGTCAACAAACTCCCAACACCAAAACCTCTGACAAATCTTCACAAAACAGCACTGCAACCAAGCCTAAAGTTGTCAAACAAAAGGACAAAACAATGGCTGTGAATTCTGATAATGATAAAGAGAAAGGCACTCAAAACAATGAAAAACAGAGTGCAGACATTAGCAGTACTAACATTTCAGCTAGTACTCCTGCGAAAACAATCTTGTCAAATGTAAATAGAAAAAATCAGCAAGCTGATGTTGCTGATAAACTAGCAACTAGTAAGGCTGAGACAAGTTCTTCAAATAACCAAATTTCTTTCAACCTAGAGCAGGAAATTTCAAAGATCAAAATCTCTATTCCCCTGACTGAGTTAGCTGGCCAGAATGTATATAGAATCCAAATTTTGAAGGCTTAAAACATAGAGGACGATAATGACACAGTCAATCTTAACGACGACTAGCCAGAGCTCATTTTCGGTCCTAAGATTGAAGGTAGATATCAAGAGGGACCTGTTCCTCCCTTTTATGTAATTTTAAATGTTCATGACAAGATTTTACATAATGCTATGCATGATTCAGGCGCCTCTCATAATTTAATGCCCAAAGTTGTCATGGAGAGCCTATGCCTTGAAATCACCAGACCTTATAAAGATCTTTACTCCTTTGACTCAAGAGAGTAAAATGTTTAGGATTAATCAAAGACCTTTGCGTTAACTTAGCACAGATTCCAGCCAAATGCTTAGTCATGGATATTTTTGTGGTTGATGTGCCCCGAAAGTATGGAATGCTATTATCTAGGTCTTGGGGAGCTAAGTTACAAGGGATTATGTATATGGATATGACCTATGCAACCATCCCTGTGTTTAATCAATCAAGAAGACTTTACAGGGAGTCCCATATGCAGTACATGGTTACTAGTCAAGACAGACTGCAAAACTCTCCTTTATACTCTGTAAACACAGACCTTGATTCATTTATCCTTTTTAATCAAGAAATATTAGATGAACAAGTAACTTTAACAGAGTTAATGGCCGATAGAGAGGAGGAGTCAAACACCACAGAAATGTCTAAACAGTTTGCTGAACCCGTGAAATTTATCGAAGCAAATGTAGATCTTGAACTAAAAATCATACGTCCATCATGTTTCAGCCTTGATGGTCAAGAAAGAATTCCTTAGCTTAACGATAAACCAAAGGAATTAAAACAAATTCAACTAAGCGCTGATATTCAAAAACAAACAAAAAGCGCGCTTGTTGAGGAGGATAGTCAAACTGTTAAACCCAAGACTAATCCTCTGTGGAGTATGAACTTCGACGGATCCTGCACTAGGAACAATGCTGGTGCAGGGGTCTAGATTTGCAACACTGAAAACAACCACACAAAAAGCCTTTCCTGTAGATTAAACTTCCAGTGTTCGAATAACATAGTGGAATATGAATCCCTTCTCTTAGGCTTACGATTGTTGAAAAAGTTAGGAGCCAAAAGAATCAATGTGTATGGGGATTCAGAGTTATTCATTAGGCAAGTCAATGGGGAGTATAACGCAACTCATCCCAGACTTAGGGCCTATCAAAACGATTTCATGGACCTTTTAAGAACTTTCAAGGAGTCCAAATTGATTTTTTTCCCAAGAAAAAGAAATATTGCGGCCCACAATTTAGCTTTTGCAGCTAGAACATGCTTAACGCCATATGAAACCAAAGACTGCACAACTCAGATAAAATTTAGACCAGTCGTTCCTGATAACAAAAAATATTGGCAAGTGTTCGACGGAGACAAACAAATAGAAGACTTCATGCAGTTCAGAAATGAATTCGAACTACCAAGCCCATATTCAGATTATGAAATCAACTACCCTAGTGAAGAAAATTTTCTTGATGAAGAAGAAAGGTCTCCTGAACTTGCTAATATAAACCTGTTATCTGGAAAACTTTAAAATGAAACAGAGATGAACACAGAGTTAGAAACAGAAGATTTAGAAACCCTGCACTCTAAAGATGAAAGTTTTCCAAATGGTCTGGCACCTTTAGAAGAGTTGTTTGATTTTAACGATGTGGCCAGGAAGCCAAAACTGGAACCTGTAGAGACTGAAGTGGAAGAGTGAAATATAGGCAGTGAACTTAAACCGAAAATGGTCAAACTGTCTAAAACTTTACCAGCTCACATTAAACTCAAATACATAGAGTTGTTCAAAGAATTTTCTGATGTTTTTGCGTGGAGTTACGAAGATCTTAAATCCTATAACACTGAAATAATACAGCACAAAATCCCTCTCAAAGAAAACCAAAAACCATTCAAACAGAAATTGCGCAGAATAAACCCTGTTCAGCTGCCTCTAGTTGAGAAGGAAATCAGGAAAATGTATGAAGCTGGTATTATTGTCCCTATTAGATATTTTGAGTGGGTGTCTAATCTGGTGTCAGTTAGGAAGAAAACTGGAGAGATCAGGCTTTGTATAGACTTTAGAGACTTAAAAAAAGCTTCATTAAATGACAACTACACTTTACCTAAGATGGATCATATTTTACAAAGGGTGGTAGGGTCTAGAAGAATTTCTTTGCTTGATGGCTACTCAGGGTACAATTAGATCTTAGTTCACCCTGCTGATCAATTAAAGACAACCTTTACTACACCATGGGGCACTTTCATGTATGTGAAAATGCTCTTTGGTCTGATGAATGCTGGAGCAACCTTTCAGAGAGCCATGGACATAGCATTCTCCGAAGAGTTAGGCTACTTCATCTTTATATACCTTGATGATATTACTGTGTTTTCAAAGATAGATGAAGAGCACTTAGCACAATTAAAAAAAGTTTTCGAGAAATGAAAAATTTTTGGGATATCTTTAAACCCTAAGAAAACACTATTTGGGCTCCAAGAAGGTAAAGTTATTGAGCACATTATTTCAGAAGAGGGTATTAAGATAGATCCCAAAAGGATTGAGGCCATATTGCAAATTTCTCATCCTCGAAACATCAAGGAGTTGCAATCTTTCATTGGAAATATTAACTTTTTGAGAAGGTTCACCCCCAACTTGGCTGAGCTTCTTAGAAATATCACAAACATGTTGAAGAAGGAGCAAGGGGTAAAATGGACCTTGGAAGAAAAGAAGTCCTTTGAGATGGTGAAGCAAGCATTAACCAAAACACAGGTTCTAATAAGTCCTAATTTTTCAAAAGATTTTTATATTTTTTTGTTTGCATCAGAAAATACCATAGATGTTGTCCTTTTACAAAAAAATCCACAAGGACAAGAGCAGCCTATTTCATTCTTTAGCAAGGCATTGAGGGATGCCCCTCTGAAATATAACATTATGGAGAAGCAAGCTTTTACCTTGGTTAAATCTCTAAAAGACTTTAGAGTATACATCTTACACTCACACATCATTGCCTTTGTCCCAAATTCAGTTGTGAAAGACATTCTTACACAGGACCCAGATGGTAAGAGAGGTAAGTGGATTGTTGTTATTCTTGAATATGATTTAGAGATAAATCCCACTAAACTCATCAAAGGCCAAGGTCTAGCTAGATTAAGCTGAATCCAATTTTGAGGTTCTCAATATTAATATGATTAATGCTTTGGATGAACAAGAGGAGATATTTACTCCCATTATTGAAGACCATTTCATGAATTCCTCTTGGTATGCTGATATTATTTATGTTTTTCTTAATTTAAATACACCTCCTGGTTTGACAAAAACAAAGGCAAGGTTCCTAAAGTTAAAAGCCGTAAACTATTGCATTATAGATAGATGTATTTATTGGAAAAATGAAAGTGGTGTATTTCTTAAATTTTTTCCTGAGTATGATGCAGAGAAGGTTAAGCATGAGTTCCATGAAGAAGAGTGTGGAGGGCATTTGTACTGGAAGACAACAACCAACAAAATTTTGAGGGCTAGTTTCTATTGGCCTACTCTCTTTCCTGATATACACAAAATGATCATTTCCTGTCATAAATGTCAACTTTTGAAGGCAAAAGAAAACTGCTACCTTTACCTCTGCATCCAATCACTGTTGAAGCCCCTTTTCAACAATGGGGACTTGACTTCATAGGAGAAATCCATCCACCATATTCTGCTCAGCATAGATGGATTCTCACTGCCAAAAACTATTTCACTAAGTGGAAGGAATCCATACCTTGTAGGCAGGCCAATGATTCTGTTATTATAAAATTCATGGAGGCTATCATTCTCTCCAGATTTGGCTGTCCTACCAAGATCATCACTGATAATGCAGCAGCATTCGGATCAAAAAATATGGTTGAATTCTGTCACAGATATCAGATAACATTGGGGCATTCCACGGCCTATTACCCTCAAGGTAATGGAATTGCAGAATCCTCAAACAAGATTTTAGTGAACATGATCAAGAAACTGTTGGAGGACAACAAGAAGTCTTGGCACACAAATCTAGTTCGTGCACTTTGGGCTGACAGATTGACTTTGAAGAAATCTATTGGTATGTCACCTTTCCAGCTTGTGTATGGTACTGATGTAATTTTTCCAACCAGCCTTGGTGTACCAGTGATGAATTTGATTCAAGAGTTGCAAACTGAAGATAATGGCATGATCAGAAGAATAAATCGGACCATTCATCTTCAACAAACCAGAGAGGAGGTTTATAACAAAGCATTGCAGAAGCAGGACAGCATTAAAAAGTTTTTTGACAGAAGAACAAAGGCCAGCAATTTCGATATTGGGGACAAAGTTTTGAAGTGGGACTCAAGGAGGGAAGACAAGGGCAAGCATGGAAAATTTGACAACTTATGGCTTGGCCCTTACTCTATCCATTCAGCTATTGGTAATAATGCCTATTTCTTGCAAGAGTTGAATGGTGCATAATTGTTTGGGGTCCCTGTCAATGCCAGGATGCTTAAGCATTACTTCTCTTGATCCCTGTTATGTTCCTAAAGCATTTTTATCTTTTTCTCATTATAAATACTTCGCCCATCATTGCATTCAAAGATATAGACATCAAAAATACAAAAACAAAGAAAGAAATAAAAGAGGGTAGATTGTAAAAACAAGAAAGGTACAACCCCATACCTAAAAGATAAACAAATCTGAAAGTGTGCAAGCTTAAATGCCACTCCTGAAAAACACACTCCTAATTAGTCATACTTCCTAATCTTGAATAATTAGTTTTAAATTTTCTGCTGATAAGATAGTGAATTCGATTTGCCAAACTGTTTAATCTTGGCTTATCAGTGGATAGTTTAGGATAGAAATTAAAGGTTCAAACATGCTCAAAATCTGAACCTAAGTTCCCAAAGAGAATGACTCAAATCTGTTTCAAATTCTGAGTCAGAAAATATGTAAATCTGGTTCCAATTAGCTCAAAATCTGAACCAATTGACAAATGAAAAACAGCTCAAACAAGAGTCAAAACAGAGCTGAAAGAAGGTGAAGGAAGTGCTGTGAAATTTCAAAACTTAAGCCTTCCATTTTTTTATTTAATTTTTTGCAAAATAATGTCTATGTGCAGCTTGTTTTTTATGCCATAGATCAGCAACAAGTTAGACTGTTCAATCCTGACTTGTATGCTTTTAAATTTATGTTGTAGAATTTAGTGAATAAAATATGTTGGACAGTTTAATCCCAACATATGGTATGCTAGGTAGAGAATCATATGGACTCAACTGTTTAATCTAAGCCCATGGAGAAATAAGGAGTAGAAATAGATTATATTTTCTGTTTTCAAAACAATAAATGTTGTAAAAATATTTTTCCAATCCAAGTGCACTCTAATGAAGAAAAAATGTTAGATCAGTAGGATTGGGTAGGTAGAGAGCTTGTTGATGAATGATCCATTGTTTTTATGGCTGCTAATATGTTTTTAGAGCAAAAGAATATCATTCAAGGAAAGAAAGGCAACCCGATGGATAAGGCACTGATCAGCCTGCCAGAGAATGCAAGTCTAAATTTCTTGATGCCTTCAAGAAGGCACCATCCCCAAGTGGAGCCACTGTTAGCCACCTATGAAATTTTTTATACCAAAAGGTGGCTAAATCATTTTTTGGAGCCTTCAAGGAACAAATTTTATTGAAAAAAGTGTTATCTCTTGAAGACTCTTGAAGGCCTCATGCCTCTGTCCAAAATATTCCCTACTGTGCCCATTTTACACTCTGGAATTCTGCTGATTTCATGAGAAGAAGCTGCTGCAAAATCACCTTTTTTCCCTTTCCTCACTTGAAAAACCAACCTCCATTTTGCTCCCCTTTTCCTCCATAAAAATCCTCTATTTTTCATGATCCCCCTTCTTCCATTTATGAAAATCATTTTCCATGTTTAAAACTCATTTTTGAACTCTACCGAAACCCCCAAAACCCATTGAAAACTCGAAAAAATTCATAAAAAATACATATTTTGTATAGAGGCTTAAGCCCCTTTGGGCTTAGTCTTGAACCACTTCCCCTCCATGTGCCCTAGCGCTAGAACCAAGTGCTAAGGTCCTGAGCGCTTATCGCGTCGGAGCAACTCACGGAGCGCATTTGTTTGTGTTTGAACAAAACTCCGATGCCAATTGGCCCTCTTATATAAACCCCGGTCCTATTATCATTCCATATAGACCAAGGACCCACAGTTGGGCGCCTATCCACTTCATATATATAAAATCATTCTGACGCATAAAACCTTTGTTTATATTAATTTTTTTGGGTTTTTCATATGGTTTGAAGAGTTTTTTGCAAAATGGTGGTCCCCACAGCCACGACAGCAGTCGGTAGCCCCACAGAACCAGTGGTCCCCAATGCCTAGTCAGCATAAACGTCGGCACCCATGCGGCAGCAACTGATTGGGACAGGTCTTGTCTGGTTGCTCGCATAGTCGAGAAATCCGGACCCGGGGAGCTTTATAAGGCGGATTTAATAAACATTTCGGGTCACATTTGGGCTGATGTCAGTAGGCCCCAAATGGACCCAGGGAACTTTATATGGTAGATTTCATAAAAAATTTGGGTCACACTTGGGCTGACGTCAGCAGGCCCCAAAACGGACCCGGGGAACTTTATATGGCGGATTTCATAAAAATTTTGGGTCACAAACACTCTGACGTCAGTGGGCTCCTTTTATGACCCGAAATGGTTTATGCAGCTTGGTTTTATCGAGATTTTTGAAGTCCAGCTATATTCCTCCCGAAGCCCACTTTGATTTTTCATTCATTTCTTCTTCTGCCAAAGGTTTAAAACCTTATTTCTTTGCATTTTTGCCACATCCCCGTAATGTGACCATTTACATTGTTATTTCTCCCGATTATTCCCAACCGTCGATCTCTGCGCGATCGATGGATCTGACTTATTTTCTTCCTCCACTCTCCTTTTAACCTCCTCTAATAAATCTTCTCCGTTGGATGATGCCATCCAATGGCCATGCTCCCTCCCTACAACCTCTGCCGCAGTAAAACCCAAAAATGCAGGATTGTATAATATATTTTTGTATTGTGCAGGTGTTTGAATTTTTTTCCGTCATATTAAAGAGAAAGCCGAAGGCTGGGAATGACAATTCCCATGCCTTTGATTCATAAAAGGAAACCATTCGCAGGGCTCAAATTCTACATCTCATCAATGTTTCATGAGGCATTGATGCCATATGAGCCCTGCGCGGCCTTCACATCAACAAAACATAGTGAATAAATCACAATCAAAGAGTATCAGTGTCAAAGAGAGAACACACCAGAAAAGGAGATTGAAGACAGATCTGTGGGGATTACGGCTAAGATTGATTATCAAAAGCCTAATCCTCCCAATTAAGACACAGTTAAAAGAAAATCATAAGTGTTTTATCAGACAGGAAAGCCTCCACTGCCACATCTCAGGCAAATTGATTCCTCCCAGCTACCACGGTGCCACCTATGCCTCAAAGCATTCAAACAGAGGCCGAAGTTATTGATCAAGATCAGATATTTTCAGCCAGAGAGTTAATTCTGCAAATAAACATAATGAAAAAATATCAGCAGAGTTACTTTAACCCAACACAGAGCCTCAAAGGTCAATAAGAGCTCCCACCGAGCTTAATCTTAAATAAAAAACAATAATACAAACAGAACACCTGTAAACTTCTTCATCGGGCCCCGCAAAGGCTGAGAAGCCATTAAGACTGTATTAATTATCTTTGGAGATCTTTTATCAGATCTCACCTCCTCATTCTTATATAAATACTACTGGAGAAGATGAGAAAGGGGTTGGTTGCTGAAATTTGAAATGTAATTGAGCTTGAGACTTCTACTTGTAAATAGTGTTCACTGGCTCTTGGAGCTCTGCTTGTGATATATAAGTTATTCTAGGAAGTGTAGATGATTGCTAAACTAAAGCATTGGACTTAAATCTGAAACTGGTTTGGAGCATCAATACAAGTTGATTTATGGGATCCTAGTCTATGTCGATGGTGATGTTGTTTCTTATTGTAAATTGTTATTTTATTTCTTTTTTCACTATGTTCATCTTCTCTTATAAAGAACAACATGCATAGAGTTAGGACCTACTGTATATCAGTACCCTTCTCTGACTGAAAATATTTATCTACATATTTTCTTCCAATTAGTGTTATTTAGGAATGATTTAATTCAGTTCTAAGCATAGTAATGCTGGTGTTCCCTCCTCCTATTTCCTTAGCTTATTGTTATTCTTAAATGTTATTTTCAGTATATGTTAAGTAGAGATGAACTAAGGAAGATATGGTGTGCCCTGGTCCTAGTTTTATTCCCAAATACTGTCTGATTGTTTCCCTTGGAATGTGTTGAAAGCTGGCTAGTGTTGAAACACTTACCAGATCTTAGGCCATTCTTTGTTATCTTTGTGTTTGTCTTGAAAGTTACCAAGTAGAGCAGAGCTAGGAGAGGATTTGTGGTGAGCCCGACCCACTATTTCTTTCTCCAACAGTTGCCTTCAAGTTTCCCTTTGTTTTAAATGTTTTTCTATTGAAAGTACGTCAAAAGCAGGCTAGTTTAGAAGTACTTACCTGATCTTAGATTAATTTTATGTCTTTTTCAAGTGTATGTCAAAATAAGGCTAGTTTAGAAGTACTTACCTAATCTTGGGCTGCTCTTTGTTCTTCATCTGTGTAATTCCCCTTCTTATTGTTTCATTTCATTCCATAAATCAAACTCTAAAGAGATCCTTAGACATAGATGACTTGCCCCATGGACCACTCTTGCCCCTTGCTGTTTCAATTAAACCCTATTATGACTCCATAGCCCAATGGACTAAAACCTGCAATTATTTATCTTCTTGGCCAAAGCTTGTTCTATTTTCTTGCAACTTCACACCTTTGAAACTCTTTGCATTTAGAAATTTCCACCTCAAATAATAATCATGCTCAACCATCCAAAAACAAAACAAAACCCTCGGCCTTCATAACTAGCCTAACATCATTACTGTAAACTTCAAATACAAATCCATCTTTGCACTTATTAGAGAGATCCCTCTCCAGATTCAGGAGGGCTAGATCCTAGAATCCCAAAGTGGTTGAAACGATGTTCCCCCTGCAGTCGGACTTTTGCCAGTCTTGCTGATTACAGGGTGCCAACACCTTATTCCCCATAGAGTTTGAAATAAAGACATTAAGAGCAACATTGTAGGTCGATCTAGATTTGAGTACGACACAGACTCAAAGACTAAACCAACTCAATGAGTTGGAAGAAAAATGGCTAGTTTTTATTCAACAGACAAAGATCATTCAGCAGCAAAGAGCTAGATGGCATGATGGGTTTATCAAGAAGAAAAAGTTCCAGAAATGAGATTGAGCTCTTTTGTATGATTCAAGGTTCAAATATTTCAAAGGCAAGCTCTGCACCAGATGGCTAGATCATTATGAAGTGGAGATGGTATTTGACAATGGGACTGTACATTTGGTCACCATTAACGGTGCTAAGACAATGTTACTGGTCAATGGGCACTGTCTAAGGTTATATTATCAACTCACTTTGAATGAATCATTTGTAAACATTGTCACGGACTCTGATCTTCATGTTATGAAAACAGGGGAACATTCTCCTGTGCAGCTTTAAAATTGAAATTCCAATAAGTGCAACAATTGAAAACAATGTTTGTGGCAGTTGTTACACCTGTTTAATATACATATATTAAACACGTGTAACAGCTACCACAAACATTGTTTTCAACTGCTGCACTTATTGGAATTTCAATTTTAAAGCTGCACAGGAGAATGTTCCCCTATTGTCATAACATGAAGATCAGAGTCCGCAACAATGTTTACAAATGATTCCTTCGAAGCGGGTTGATATATATATAACAAAATAAAAAGAAAAACAAAAATAATAAATCTGATTGTGAAAACCCCTTTCTGGGGTGCAGTCAAACAATTGGTAACCGTTGAAAACCACCCTTGTGGCGACTGTTACACCCATGTTTTTCTTCCTAAAACATCATCTTCCATTTCTGATCTATTTTATAAGATGATGGTATTCATGTAATTTTCTTTTCTGTAACAATTTCTCAGTATTATTATATTTTCTAACGAATAATCTAAGGGTTGTCTTGGTTGTTAGACATGTAACAATTGACAGCCACAAAAAGTGTTTCTTATGTTTCCTTCCATAACAGTAATAATCATGCTAGCCAAATGCAACAACACGAGCGCTGCAACCAGAATGCTGCCAATTCAAAATATTCCTCCACATCACCTCAGGTATGTCATTCAAAAGTTAAACGTTATCATTTATGATTTGGTGATTAATTGGCAGAAGTAATGATATTCCGGTGATGTTCATGGGCGGCCGTCACCATTAAGGTGGGGGAGGGAATATGTCTTGAAATCATTGCAAAATGTCGTAGTCATAAACCTCTATCAAATCTGCATGCACCCAATTAATAAAAAAATTTCCAATGATGACTGAAACCGGTTGGAAAAGAGCGCGTGTACTAGATCCCATTACTTTCCATAATGAGACATTTATGAATATTAGTGTGAGGTACGATTTGGTAATCCATAAAAGCTATCATCTCCCATCAACCTCCTCGACTGAAACCTTGCATCCTCATTGTAAACTCGTCAATTGGGATAAGCAAAGACGTCAAGAAGTAGTGAGAAGTGGAGTGATATTATAGTGGGGCTGAGCAGAAAGAAGAAAATTCAGAAACGCAGTGATATTACATTGGGAATAAGCAGCAAGAAGTGAATTCAGAAACAAATAGCAAGATGGGTGGAGCAGCGATCAAGCACTAGCCGAATTATATGGATACCTTGTAGAATTTTCCAGAAGCCTACCATATATTCAAAGATTCCGGATGGATTGAGTATTTCCAGAAGGTTGTGTTAGCCATCAGTATTTTTTACATGTTAGTGATGACTATATCTTCAGCTGATTTTTCTAGAAACTGATTTCCTTATGTCAATATGTCATCCAGAAAACCCTCCCAAAACTTTTTTCGCCTTTCTACCTATTCAGTCCACCCTTGGCAACATCAAAAACCTCATATCACAATCCTATCTAGCTTCAGCTTTATTGACCTGCCCAGCAGCCTTAAAAGGCAAATCCACATCTGTTTTAAAAGTCTACCCTATGTTAGGAAGTGGCGTTTAGAACATTTCACCTTTGGCAATCATCAAAAAGCCAAAAAAAGCCCCCATCTGCAGCAGACCTACCATGACTGATCCCTTAATTTGCAAATGAAGTTGACAAACAGCCTTAAGTCGCGCCACTCATACCCCCCTAGATCTCAGCACTGCATAAAATCCAATCTCAAGCTGACTATTAGGTTTTTCACAATTTTCTATGGTTCTACAAAAACAGGAAATATATTTCATCTCATGGAGTAAATGTTTGAGTTTACAGTTAGAGGAACAACTGCTTCTAAGTGTATTATGAGCCTGAGATGAAGCTGCAAAACAAAAGTCACTCATCAGGACCTTACAGCTCTTTCCAGCATGAAAATCACAGTAAGAAAGGGTCGCCATTGTCTCAGCAAAATGGTAAATTGTCAAGGCCCACAACCTCCTTCAATAACAAGCAGAGGGTTAGGGCGCCTCCTTCATACATAAGCAGAGGGCGCAGGCCAGTATTGACTCAGAAGGTTGCAGAAGTCCAGGTTTGCCTTTACTGAAACAATGAAACAATATCTTCAGGTTTCATGAATGTAATTGCTGACCATAACAGGAATATAGTGGAAATAGGATAAGCTCAAAGGAAAGTAGAGTTTGGCCTGATAAAAGAGCTCATTTCAAACTTGCAAACCATATGGATTGTTGAACTCTAGAAGGACCTGTCATCAGTAAACATCCAAATCATAAGAGGCCTGTTTTGGTTCAAAATCAAATAGAACAGATGGTAACCAATGCCATTACACAAACAGGAGAAAGGTCTTGGTTTTTCAAGAAAGCCCTGACCTTCATAGTCACAAAGGCTATTTGTCAAAGTAATCAATCATGAGATGAACAAACCAAATATCTAAAATCAGCCTTAGGACAGTACAGGGAAATAGTATTACTCTGGCTAGGGTTTCTGCTGACACACAATGATGCTTGCAAGTGAAGATGCTAAGACTGATGTCTTTCAAGAGGTTTCTTACCACTACATTCAGAAAAAGGCTGTGTCGAACCTAGTGGTCAAAAAGTCTCCGGCCTTCTGATACTTTACCTGATGAAGAGCCTCCTCCATATATGAGCAGATGGCCAAAATCATTGCAGGCTGTTGAAAAATGGTGAGTCCAACAAGTGCAGGGAAAAGACACAAAGAAATTGAATAAAGGAAAGTGTTACTGTTTATGATATAAATGTATTGATCTCCCTCTTCAAAAAAGCTATCTGTCAACAGTCCATCTAGTAGAGAGGAGAAAATATTGAACATATTGTATGCTATTAGTGCCAAAGGAGCAGTTGATTTAAAAAGGGGTTAAAGACATTCCATGATCACCTGCCCAGAAATCTAAAGAAGGTCCTTTGAGTAAACAGTGAAGTAGAGTGTGAAAGCAAGCCATCAAGAGAGCACACTTACAGTCCCAAGGTGAGCTTGTGAATCACCTGGAAGCAGCAATCATCAAACACTTTGAAAGAATACATGCTATCTTATGTTGAATAAACACAACAATTGCCAAGGTTGGTCAAGGTACTCTTTGACACATTCTGATTAATTTTCTTTGGATTATCACTGAGAAAGTAAAACAGTGACCAAGGTGGAGCTATAGAATGCATGATGAATGGTGTTTCAAATCTTATGAATAGGCAGAAAGAAGTTGGTTTTGATGAGTTGCCACTATTTATATATCCCAAAACAGACACAATGGTCATCATTTCAAAGGACAGATTCAGCACAAAGATACAGTATAGAAAGAGCAGTGGAAGGTTACCAAAAAGGAATAAAAGTCATTTCACAGATGAATGCTAGTGCTGGTGATGCAAAGACTGTGGTACTCCTGTTTCAAAGAACTCTCTGTCTGACTATACCTACAGTAGGAAAGGGGCAATATTGAACATATGTGTGCCACTGATACCAAAAAAGAAAACTGTCTCCTTGAGAAAAGATCAAGCAACAAGACAATGTCAAATACCAAATCACAGTTTTCAAATGTTTTGGTGCATTATGAAATAGCCCTTCCTTGCTAAACAATCACCAAGAGGGGAAGCAGTGAACATATTTCAGTTATGAAATGGTTCTGTGGGCAAAAAGAGGTAACACAAAGATCAGAGCTCGGGGTTAAAAGGCGGTATATATATGTTCAATTAACAAACCCACTGTTTGAAAAGAACAAACAAAGTTAAAAGTCAATGATCAAATGACCGTTGAGAATGTTCTTTTGAAAATGATATAAGGTTGAGATGTGAGAGTGGAAATTCGTTTTCAAAAACTAGAATCAAAGCCCGTGCTTCCACAACATCAAACAAGCAAGAAAACTGGGCGAAAATTTAAAAATTTTGCACTCTGAGGCGGCGCGACGTGCCTGGGATCTGGCGCGACGTGCCTGGGCATCATTTTGCAAAGGCCTCCTTCGTCGGCGCGACGTGCTTGTAGGTGGGCGCGACGTGCCTGTAGGTGGCCGCCCGACCGCACGACAAGTCGACCCGACAGCCTTTCTCCTGTGCGACGGGTTTGCTCCAGAGATTGTCGCGCAACTTTTTCAAGCTATCCAGGATTTCTTACATCTTTTCAAACGAGCATCCATCAAGTTCGAGGTATTTTTATGAAATCCCATCAATTGCAAAGTGTTGATAAGTGACAAACATGTTTGAAAACCCCAGATCTTGCCATCTTTGCTAAAAACAAAAGCAGTTTTCCTACACAGTGAGATGAGGTAATTTAAAAGGGCCGAAGTTGTTAATGAGAGTTTAAACCTTGGAGGCAGGGTTATAGAGTGTATTGGTGCATATCTCAAAACTCACAAGCCAAGAGTGTATTGTCTAAATTACTGTTACACTGATTCTTTCACCAAAGCTAAGTTTGCTCCTCCCTTGCACTGTATTATATCATTGTGGAGAATTGTTGACAAAGAGGCTCTAAGGGTAAATGTTACATTGAAGGGCAGATTTAATTGATGTTTTTCCAACTCTGGAGGCAGAAGTATAAAAGCAGTTTTTCTCTTAAAAACTTCACAAAAAGAAAGAGGCCTTTTTCGGAAAAACAGAGTTGTTAATGTTTGAAATTAATATTGGAAACAGGGGTATATAGGTGTTGATGGACTATTTAAACTCACGAATTTGAAAATAGTTCCTGGCTGAAGCAGAGAGTGTGTTCTGTAAACCACTGTTGCACTTATCTTACACCTAAACTAAGTCTGCTTGTTCATTACACTACATTGTATCATTCTAAAGATTGTTGAACAGAGTAATTTTGAGGGTGAAATAAGGCCAGGTTCTAGAAGGCACGGTTGTTCATGATCAAGTCTAACATTTGAAGCCAGAAGTACACAGTACACTGAGGAACAGAGCTTATTGATGGTTAGATTTTGACATTAAAGGCAGAGGTACCAAAGTGGTGTTGATTTCTCAAAACTTCACCAGTGAAAATGGCCACTGTCTAAAGGGCAGAGTGCTTGGTGACTGCATTTGATATTAAAAAAGAGGTGTAGGTATTATTTTGATCTCTTAAACTCACAAGCAGAGAGTATATTTCCTAAAAAACCACTGTGCATTGCTTATACATCCAACTTGAGTCTGCTTTTCCTAGAAACCATATTGTATCATGTTGAAGACTTGTTGACAGAGATTTTCAAAGGTAAACAGCATAGTGAAAGACAGAGGTTGTCAATGTTGGATTTTTACATCAAAGGCAGAGGTATAAAGGTGGCGATTGACTTCTCAAAAGTCACAAGTGAAAGGTTTTTTCCTTAACACTGTGGGCTAATTTTTCACATAACCAAAGGGTATCCTTTCTTTCCACTGTATGGTCTCTACAGGAATCTGCTAACAGAAGTATTTTTCAAGGTGAATGACATGAAGAGCGGGGTTTTTTAGATTGAAGTTTTGTTTTGAAAACACAAATACCAGTGTTGGTTGATCCCTTGCAGATTCACCAAGAAAAATGATTGCTTAATACTACATACAGGAAATTCATACAGCATATTGTCTCATTTTTATTGATGGTTTTCTATTGAGAAGTTTGCATAGCTGAAGTGTATCCAGATTTGAAGGACTGTTGTTAATAAGTACAGAGGTAGCTTATTCCAAGAAACATTTTTGCATTTTATTCAAAATCACAGGGTCCATAACTTTCCAAGCAGTGAAGTGGCCAGTTTCAATCCAGCAGAGCATTTTTCATACATTGAAGGCAGTGTGCCTCTTCTAAAGCCTGTTTCAAGTCAGAATGCCTCCAAAACGAGATCACAAAGGCGGGCAACATAAGAGATATGAGCCTATCTCCATAGAAGAAATCAATGCTCATCCCTCAGTGCTTTTCAATTTCCATGAAGTAGGCTGTCTTGATTTCTGTCAGAGGATAGAGGAAGTCAAGAGTTTCTCGCCACTTACACATTTGTGCGCTTTGAGATTCAAGGACAAACACTTCCAGTTATCAGGTCTTGACTTCAAAATCTCTCCAAGGTATGTATCCAAGGCTACCAAGATCCCGTATCATGGTGAAAAGTGGTTTAAGCAAGCGCACCTTGATCTGGAGGATTATAAACCTTTCATCAAGCCGGAACATAGGGAGACCATCACTGTTATTTTTCCTTTCTCCTATCTTCTTGACAGTTATGCTCCGCTGATGAAAGCCATAATGAGATATTTCACTTGTGAAGGGAGGTTTAGCCAAATATTTGCCTATCATGTTCGCTTGTTGATGCATTTTAACAGGAGCAGGCATTTAAACCTTCCATACTTTTTGTCCAAAAGCATAGAGAAAATGGCAGCTACTGTCCAAAAGAAAGCTCCACCTCAGCAAATCCCTTCTCTCTTTCACCATTCCTTGATCAAAATCATCTTCTTATACCAGCTGGAGAAGAAAGGAGTTTCATGGGATTCATTCGTTAGCCATGCCGATTTCGCCACTGTCCCTCCTGTTCATGTGTCTCCTACTCAGCCTGTCCATCGCCCAGTGCCTTTATCTAGTAGGCCTACCCCTAAAAAACTCAAGATGATCACTGGGCAGCCAAGTAAACAAGGAGAAGGAGAGGGCAGTAAGCCACAGGGAGAAAAGGAGGATGATGAGCAGCAACAGCTAGATTTTGAGGGACAGCAGCAGTTGGATATCATTGGACAGCAGCTAGAGGTTGATGAACAACATCAAATTCAGGAAGAGGGACAGCAGCTAGAGGTTGATGAACAACATCAAATTCAGGAAAAGGAACAACAGCAGACAGAGGTTGAAGAGCGGCTGAGGTTGAGCAAACAATTGAAGCATCTTTTGAGCCACAAGCTGGACAGGATGTTGAGGGAGGACAGCAAGCTGAAGCTGCCTCCTTGACAGTGACCAAAATTGTTCCTAAAAAGAGGAAATTGCCCAAAAAGACAACTTCTAGCTTGCCAAGGAGAAAGAGCGCTAGATTGGCCTTCAAAGGCAAAGGTGCAGTTGGAGGAAGTGCCAAGCATGGAGGTAAATCAGTTGTCATCCCTATCCCAAGCGATGACAGTGATAATGAGGCACGCATCCTTGAAAACCTCCTCATTCACAAAGAAGGGAAAATTGAGGTGTTACAAGAAGATCTTCAAAGGGAAAGGAATTTCAACCATTTCTTGGAGGTTGAAAACAAACAAATGAAGTATCATGCAGCCATTCATGAGGCAAGGGCCATCAAGTACAAAAAGGAGGCGGAAAAGGCGCAAGTAAGAATTGAAGAGCTTATTGGCGAATTTGATGATGAAGAGGAGGAGGACCAGCCTAGGCAAAAGAGGCCTAGAACCATCGGGCTTAGAAAAGCCTTGGAGAAACAGAGAGCAGAAGAACAAGCTCAGTTCGATGCTTTTCCTCTCAATGCCCTCTTTGAACAGGAAATTGAGGAAAACAAGGAAGTATGGCTTGAGAGGGCCAACCAGCATTTGGAAACAAAGCTTGAGAAGGCAAACAGGGATCTTGAGCTACAGAGAAAGAGAACTCTTCACTTTCAGAAGCTAAATCAATTTGCCAGGTGCAAATTGAAGGTGGCACAAGAAAAATTGAAGAAATTGAAGGAGAGGCGCCTAGCACGGAAGGAAGCAAAAAGCACATCAGCCCTCGATATTTTGGCTTCAGCTTCGGAGCATGTCTCTATGGACCTTTGAAGGTCATGCATGCCAATTTTGGGCCTGTTTCGAAAACTTTTTGTTTTTTGGCATTTTTTGGGTTTTTGGCCAAAAACTCATAAATGCGCCATTTCAGTTTGATGAGTCGTCAAGAGAGGAGGGTGATACCAATGGATTCCATAATTCCATGAGCAGGTCTCCAGCGATTTTCAGGGCATTTGAAGATCATTCGCCCCTCCAAATTGGCGAAAAACAGCCTCATTTTGCACATTCTGCCCGCCATATCAGCAGCCTGCTATTTTCTGGGTTTTTGCACACAGGTATAGTTTTGAGGGACTTTCAGAGATCCGATTGAGGTGATTCCACTTGCATTGGAAAGCAGACACAGATAGCTTTCTAACGAGCCATCATGAGCCTCATTTCGACATCGGGAAGGCTGCCATTTGCATCCAGCATGTCAGGGGACCTTTTTCAGGCATAAATATGAAGTATTTTTGTAATTTTTGAACTCCAAAAATCTGCTTTTCCCAAATGTGCGTTAAGCTATTTTTATCATTGGGAAATCATGTAAAGTCAATATAATTTCCGTTTTTAGCAGTTTTTAGATATTTTATGGGATATTTTGTGCCTTGGGCTTTGCAAAGCCTCAAGGACAAGTTTAGATATTTTGACTTGGCCAATGGGATAGCTAGTTGCTCCATGAGGCTTTCCTCCTTCTAGCCTATTTATCCCATGGTTCTCATTGTAAATCAGAGGCTGAACTTGAGAGAAGAATTAATGCATTGGTCATATGAGCTTTGAAGAATACACTTGAGTTATGATTTTTGGACTGCCTCTTGGATGCTTTTGAGGAATGATGAAGGATTGTTGATGGATTCCTTGACATGGTAGAATGGTATAGTGCTTCTCAATGTGTTTTGTCTTCTAGTTTTTCATTCACACTACATATTTCTTGCTGCTATAGATCAGTAAAGATTGATTTTGAGATATGCCCATGGAGGCACCTCAAAATCCCTGAATCTTCATAGCTTGATGTTTTCTTCTCCCTTAGTTATGCTAAAGAATTCTTAGCTGCTCTTTAGTAATCTAAGGTATTGTTGCTAAGTTTTATTCATCAGTTCCATGTATGTTGAGTAGGATGTATGGTTTGTCCTACCTACCTATCAGCTGCCCATAGTTCTGTCCATAAAAATTTCTCTTTGACTGATTTGTTGATCATTTTGTTGAACCAAGGAGGCCTAGTCCCGATCTAGCCCTTTGCCTAAAACTATGAAAACTTATTTGTCCAAGTGCCCAATGACATAGAGACTATGTTTAGGCGTTCCGGCATAGTTTATGAGTTGTTATTTTGTCTCATGTGTTTTCCCCAAAGTCTGATAGCCTTTTCCCGAAGTTAGAGGGTCATATACCTCTATGTATGGCTGGAATGTTTGATTTCTATGTATTGATTAGCTTATAGTATTCCTAGCATGATTAATGTCTTGTTATTACATGTTTATGTCTGCTATTAACTAGTTTGCACTTGAAATCCCTTGTCTTTCACCAACTTACTGTCCATTTAATCCATTTTGCCCAGAGATCCCTTCTACTGTGAATCAAATCGGCCCTACAGCAGCTTTACATCATTACTTCATAGCTTCCTTGATCTGTTTGACCCCATAGCCCAATTTATCTACATCTTGTTATCCGGTTTATGTATTTGATCAGTTTCATTCCTCACAAACTTAAAAACCAAAAAACTAAAAACATACTTCATAACTATCCTAATATCAAAACACCGCAAGTAAACACACCGACATCTTTTACATATATAGAGAGAGCCCTCTCTGAGTCCAGGAAGGCTAGGTCCTTGGGCTCCAAAGCTTGGTTTGATGTTACATCGTCATTTGGCTAGCCAATCGGCCAAATCACGGGACCCTAACATAATGGCGATCACGGTGGGACCTTGAGTCAAAACATCCTAGGTATCCCTTAGGAACTCTCAAAATCTCAGTCAAACTTAGAAGAGTAGAATCTAGTTGTCTCACCATCCTAGCAAAATGATGAGTCAGTTATGGGAAATTCTTCCAAACCTCAGGACTACATAAAACTCAGAAAAACCCCAAAAAACACTCCCTTAGATTGGTTTTTGACATTATTGGTGGTGGACCATACAAGTTTATCTCAAACAACTGACAATCCACCTGGCGACTCCACTAAACTTCTAGTAAGCCTTACTACTTTTCAAAACTCTAGGCTACTATCCGATAAACCTTTCCCATCACTCACTAACATAGCGGGAGATGGTGGGACACTGAGTTCATAATAGTCCAACAAACTCTTATAGACTCTTTGGTCCTTTAGGTACCGTAAACAAGCAAGCAGTCCATAGACTCATTTTTTAGAGTAAACTCTTTTTGTTCTCATCACCCTAGCAAAGTATTAAAACAAATTTAGGATACTTTAACAAACCATAGGCTGCACATAAATTCAGAAAATCCAAAACATTCTCAGATTAGTCTTGGTGGTGGACCATAGCTATCTTCACAAAAACAATCCATTTCCACCTGGCGACTCCACTAATCCATCCCTTCTATGTTTGACCATCCTTCGCCTTAATATAACTTTAGGAAAATCACTCATCCAGAACATTCACCAATACCATTCTCTCTAAAACTCTGGATCTAAAATCTGGCTTCCTGAAGAATCAATACCAGATCCCATCCAGACCCAAATCCCCCTATCATAGTAGATGACCCAGAGAAGATTCTGTGGCAAGATTCTGAAACTGATCATCTAGCTACCGATAGATCCATCCGTAGAACAAGATCTGTACCTAAAACTCGCAATATCCTTCTAGATTCACCTTCGGAATTAGAGTCATCACAAGCTCTTCCCCGAAGCAAATCATATAGTAAGATAAACTTCGACGATCTTGAACCCCTGAACCCACCACAGAGTCCTATTAGAGAAGCTTCACCAGCCACTCCTCCTGATTTCCAGCTTCTTTATCAATTTGGCTCCTATCATCCCAGGTCTGCTCAAAACCAGATCACTAGTCCAAGTTCATCCGCTACACCTGGTCAAACCACCACTGTTCAAACCACTTCATTTCAGCCTACTAGTCCTCATCTTGTATATCATCCATTAGCTCCAGTCATGGCAGCCTGGTACGCACCTTTGGTGCTGCCACCACCTTTAGCTCCTCTCCCGAACAAATATCAAGACAAGATCCCACACTTTACTGGAGAAGACACCACCACACCTCAACAGCATATAAGTAGAATGACTGATGCTTATGAATACCTAGAGGTACAAGACGAGACTGTCAGAATGAGAATATTTGCCCAAAGTCTTGGTGGTGAACCCAAAGCTTGGTTCAAAAGCTTAGCTCCAAACAGTATCCATGATATCCCAGAACTACATCAAATTTTCAGAAAACGGTGGGAAATCCGAAGAAATCCCATTCAAATCCTGTCAGAATATAACAGCCTAAAACGGGAAAATGGGGAAAGTGTCCAAGCTTACTGTACTAGGTTCAACAGTGTATATAACTCCCTCCCACCTCTTTTCAAACCTCCACTTGGTTTAGCTTTGGAAAAATTTCCTGAGGGGTTTGATCTGGACATGACATATCACCTGAGAGATAAGGATCCCCCTACCTTGGAGGAAATGCAACAAATAGCTATAAAAGCAGATGCCAACTTAGCTGAAAAAAGAGCTAGGACTAGATCAGAAAGAAAGGTCACATATAGGGATGAGGTCTCCACTTCATCACCTTCCCTAGATCCCAGAATAGATGACTTAGTCAAATCCATGGCTAAAATGTGGGAAAATATCAATGAAAAATCTCCTGTTAGGGACAACCAGCCAAACCCTCCAATCAGAAACCGAAACCAAAACTTTAGGAGGGAACAGCCCCAAAACAGACCAAGGGATAATGACCAACAGATCAGGCCACCATTCAATGAAAGAAGATGATAGGGACTTAGAACCTCTTGATGAACATCATTTAAACCTCATAAGGTCTGACAATGAAGGTGAGGTGTACCTCACCGAAGAAGAACAAGCCTTCTTTTCGCCTGATCAAGATGAGACCAATTATGAAGATCTTGATGACCCTGCCATAGAATTTCAAAATGCTATTGAAGAAGCCCACAGGCAATATGACCTTAAGAGCAAGAGAAACCAAGATACTGTCAAGAGAGGTAGCTCTGATACTGCTAAAGCTCCAGATACCATCCTCAAAAAAGCATCAAGCAGTGACAAAATCAAGGTTGAAAAGACTGATCAAAGCCAAGCTAAAGTTACCCAAACTAATCCTCTCTCATATACTCCTGATACTTCTACCAAGGTCACCAAAACAACTATGGCAAGCAAAACCCCTAAACAAGGTCAACAAACTCAGAACATAGACAAGGTCTTAGCTGAAAAAGCTGAAACAAACATATCTAAACTTCAAGTGCCTTTTAGCTTTGAAGGAGAAATCGCTAAAATCAAAATCACCATGCCTCTTACTGAACTCATCGCCCAAAAATCTTATAAATCCCAAGTACTAAAGGTCCTAAATCTAGGGAATGATGCAAACACTGTTAATCTCACTGATGACATTCCTGAAGTATTGTTTGGTCCAAAGATAGAGGGAAAATTCCAAGAGGGAGCTACTCTTCCATTTTACATTAGCCTCAACATCCACGACCAAATCCTCCACAATGCCATGCTGGACTCCGGCGCCTCGCATAATCTTATGCCAAAGGTAGTTATGGAAAGATTAGGCTTGGAAATCACAAGACCATACAAAGACTTATACTCATTTGATTCAAGCAGAGTCCAATGCCTAGGTTTAATCAAAGACCTTTGCTTTAGTCTAGCCCAAATACCCGCGAAACATCTAATCATGGATATAGTAGTGGCAGACATTCCTCCCAAGTATGGGATGCTTCTATCAAGATCTTGGGGAGCCAAACTCCAAGGGAATATTCAACTGGACATGTCATATGCCACCATTCCTGTGTTTGGTCAGAACAGGATACTCTACCGCGAATCACACATGAAATACATGATTAGCAGCCAAGATAGGCCCGATAACATTCCAATGTGTTCTTTGCGCTCCGACTTAAACTCTTTCATTATGCATATTGATGTAAACTTGGAGGAAGAATCAGAGGAAGCTGATATAGACTTAGATCCACCACATCAGTTATCCTTGGTGCCTTATGATGAGTTGGACGCTCAAAACTACCATGATCATGAACAATTGTGTCTTGAGGAAAGTAAGTTTCCCCTCTCCAAAGTGGGGTTAGAGCAAGAAGCACAAACTCTCATGTACTATCAAGCAAATTGCTCTAGCTTTAATCAAACACCAGCAGTAACTTGTGGAAATTTCTTCCGGGTAAAAGCTTTAGAAGACCTTCACATCATAAACCTATTTGGCACCCGGGAAAAAGGTAGTTTGATGTTTCTACCATACCTCAAAGATTTACCATCATGTGACCCTCCTACTGCAAATAAAACTTTGACTATAACCTCGGTAGCTCAACATCTTGAGAAAATGCCAAATAAACTTTTTATGAGCAAGGATGACAGTCATAATCCCGGCATACCTGAACTACTGAAATTGGCTCATATTTTGTCTTTTCATGAAGAACTTAGAAAGGCTAAAATCAGGAATCTCATGCAAAATACTAGTTTCTACAGGAAAAACAAGGGAAAACATTGTATCACTACCTTTTCCCCAAAGAACAACTTTAAAAGAAACAAACACAGCAAACTGAAACAAACTGAAATGATCAAGGAGAAAAATAATGGCCATAGAATCTGCTTCGATTTTAGAAATAATACTGCATCTCCATATAACAAAAATCATGTTTGTTCTACTCAAGATCGTGATTCACCAATTGAAAATGTTTCTAATGATGTATTCTTGCAAGATCATCTTTCAGATCATAATCATCAAATTCCTTTACAAAGTAGACAACTTAAAGATTTTTTCCAGTTTGCGGGAGGTAAATCTGATTTCAAGTTCAAAATCGCTAAACCACCCAATATCAGAAATCTGTTCATGAAAGCCATGTTCCCAGTGTTAAATTTTTGTGTTGTTACATACCTTGATGATGTCACTATCTATTTTAAGAATTATCAAGAGTACATACATTACCTGAAGAAAGCATACAGCAAGGAAAGGAGTGGAAATCAGATATTCAGAGAGGTACAGAGGGAGGATACCGGGTTGTTTAGAGATTCTTGCATGAATCCCTATGTCATGTTAGAGAGAGAAAATTTCCCAAATTTTTCTTTTCAAGAGTTAAGTGGGCCTAGGGTGAGAGGAGATCCTTACGAGGATAAGATGCTGAAATTCCGTCATTTCCAAGATTTTTGAGTTTGAGGTACTTTCAGTCATTGTACATACCATTGTTTGAAATATTGAAAAAATAGAAAAGTCAAAAACAGTAAAAGATAGGAAAGTCAAAAACAGTAAAAAGCAGAAAAGAGGGCAAGTGAAGATAGAACAAAGTCCCATGTTCCAAAAAATAGTCTTTCGGAAAGCGAGCAAGTCTAAATGCCGCTACTAGTGCTTCAATGTCTTGTTCAGCTATCTAGCCTAATCATAGCTGAGCAGGTTTAAATTTATTTGCTGATAAGTTAGTGAGCGCCAAGATAGTCAACATTGTGTAAGATTGACTTATCACAGAGCTTAGATTAGGGAGAGATTCTGGTTCCACATGCCTAAAACAGAACCAAAGAGAGAAGCGAGGGATGATAGCCCCGCTTGTCTAGTTTCCTTTGTTGCAGAATAACATTTGTGTGCAGCTTGTCTTTTATGCCGCAAATGCATGACAAATCAGACTGCTTAATCCTGATTTGATCATTTTTAAATTTCATGTTGTAGATTAGAGAATGAAATCTTGTCAAACTGCTTAATCTTGACAGTCGATCTAGTTTTAGGTAGAGAAATGAAGGAGTTCATCAGCTTAATCTGAACTCCCGGCAGATATAAGAGTAGAAGTAGATAGTTTCATTTTGCAAAAAGAAAAATATGTATTGTCAAAAGGCTGCTAGTTCAATTGCGCAAAACAGAAGAAAAAATGTTAGGAAAGATAGTGGGGTAGGTAGAAGTATCATTGATGTTAAACATGCTGACACTTTTCAGAAATAACATCAAGAGAAGGGTAAATTTTGCGCCAATGGATAAGGCACTAGTCTTCATAATCCAAAAATCTGAATTCTGGACACCTCCTGACGAGCAGCTGCCCTCCCCAAATGGAGCCACTGTTAGCCATCAGTATTTTTTTACATGTTAGTGATGACTATATCTTCAGCTGAGTTTTCTAGAAACTGATTTCCTTATGTCAATATGTCATCCAGAAAACCCTCCCAAAAATTTTTTCGCCTTTCTACCTATTCAGTCCACCCCTGGCAACATCAAAAACCTCATATCACAATCCTATCTAGCTTCAGCCTTATTGACCTGCCCAGCAGCCTTAAAAGGAAAATCCACATCTGTTTCAAAAGTCTACCCTATGTTAGGAAGTGGCGTTTAGGACCTTTCACCTTTGGCAATCATCAAAAAGCCAAAAAAGCCCCCATCTGCAGCAGACCTACCATGACTGATCCCTTAATTTGCAAATGAAGTTGACAAACAGCCTTAAGTCGCGCCACTCATACCCCCTAGATCTCAGCACTGCATAAAATCCAATCTCAAGCTGACTATTAGGTTTTTCACAGTGTTCTATGGTTCTACAAAGACAGGAAATATATTTCATCTCATGGAGTAAATGTTTGAGTTTACAGTTAGAGGAACAGTTGCTTCTAAGTGTATTATGAGCCTGAGATGAAGCTGCAAAACAAAAGTCACTCATCAGGACCTTACAGCTCTTTCCAGCATGAAAATCACAGTAAGAAAGGGTCGCCACTGTCTCAGAAAAATGGTAAATTATCAAGGCCCACAACCTCCTTCAATTACAAGCAGAGGGTTAGGGCGCCTCCTTCATACATAAGCAGAGGGCGCAGGCCAGTGTTGACTCAGAAGGTTGCAGAAGTCCAGGTTTGCCTTTACTGAAACAATGAAACAATATCTTCAGGTTTCATGAATGTAATTGCTGACCATAACAGGAATATAGTGGAAATATGATAACCTCAAAGGAAAGGGGAGTTTGGCCTGATAAGAGAGCTCATTTCAAACTTGCAAACCATATGGATTGTTGAACTCTAGAAGGACCTGTCATCAGTAAACATCCAAATCATAAGAGGCCTGTTTTGTTCAAAATCAAATAGAACAGATGGTAACCAATGCCATTACACAAGCAGGAGAAAGGTCTTGGTTTTTCAAGAAAGCACTGACCTTCATAGTCACAAAGGATATTTGTCAAAGTAATCAATCATGAGATGAACAAGCCAAATATCTAAAATCAGCTTTAGGACAGTACAGGGAAATAGTATTACTCTGGCTAGGGTTTCTGCTGACACACAATGATGCTTGCAAGTGAAGATGCTAAGACTGATGTTTTTCAAGAGGTTTCTTACCACTACATTCAGAAAAAGGCTGTGTCGAACCTAGTGGTCAAAAATTCTCCGGCCTTCTGATACTTTACCTGATGAAGAGCCTCCTCCATATATGAGCAGATGGCCAAAATCATTGCAGTCTTTTGAAAACTGGTGAGTCCAACAAGTGCAGGGAAAAGACACAAAGAAATTGAATAAAGGAAAGTGTTACTGTTTATGATATAAATGTATTGATCTCCCTCTTCAAAAAGGCTATATGTCAACAGTCCATCTAGTAGAGAGGAGAAAATATTGAACATATTGTATGCTATTAGTGCCAAAGGAGCAGTTGATTTAAAAAGGGGTTAAAGACATTCCATGATCACCTGCCCAGAAATCTAAAGAAGGTCCTTTGAGTAAACAGTGAAGTAGAGTGTGAAAGCAAGCCATCAAGAGAGCACACTTACAGTCCCAAGGTGAGCTTGTGAATCACCTGGAAACAACAATCATCAAACACTTTGAAAGAACACAGGCTATCTTATGTTGAATAAACACAACAATCGCCAAGGTTGGTCAAAGTACTCTTTGACACATTCTGATTAATTTTCTTTGGATTATCACTGAGAAAGTAAAACAGTGAACAAGGTGGAGCTATAAAATGCATGATGAATGGTGTTTCAAATCTTATGAATAGGCAGAAAGAAGTTGGTTTTGATGAGTTGCCACTATTTATATATCCCAAAACAGACACAATGGTCATCATTTCAAAGGACAGATTCAGCACAAAGATACAGTATAGAAAGAGCAGTGGAAGGTTACCAAAAAGGAATAAAAGTCATTTCACAGATGCATGCTAGTGCTGGTGATGCAAAGACTTTGGTACTCCTGTTTCAAAGAACTCTCTGTCTGACTATACCTACAGTAGGAAAGGGGCAATATTGAACATATGTGTGCCACTGATACCAAAAAAGAAAACTGTCTCCTTGAGAAAAGATCAAGCAACAAGACAATGTCAAATACCAAATCACAGCTTTCAAATGTTTTGGTGCATTATGAAATAGCCCTTCCTTGCTAAACAATCACCAAGAGGGGAAGCAGTGAACATATTTCAGTTATGAAATGGTTCTGTGGGCAAAAAGAGGTAACACAAAGATCAGAGCTCGGGGTTAAAGGGCGGTATATATATGTTCAATTAACAAACCCACTGTTTGAAAAGAACAAAACAAAGTTAAAAGTCAATGATCAAATGACCGTTGAGAATGTTCTTTTGAAAATGATATAAGGTTGAGATGTGAGAGTGGGGGAAATTCACGTTTTCAAAAACTAGAATCAAAGCCCGTGCTTCCACAGCATCAAACAAGCAAGAAAACTGGGCGAAAATTTAAAAATTTTGCACTCTGAGGCGGCGCGACGTGCCTGGGATCTAGCGCGACGTGCCTGGGCATAATTTTGCAAAGGCCTCCTTCGTCGGTGCGATGTGCCTGTAGGTGGGCGCGACGTGCCTGTAGGTGGCCGCCCGACCGCACGACAAGTCGACCTGACAGCCTTTCTCCTGCGCGACGGGTTTGCTCCAGAGATTGCCGCGCAAATTTTTCAAGCTATCCAGGATTTCTTACATCTTTTCAAATGAGCATCCATCAAGTTCGAGGTATTTTTATGAAATCCCATCAATTGAAAAGTGTTGATAAGTGACAAACATGTTTGAAAACCGCGGATCTTGCCATCTTTGCTAAAAACAAAAGCAGTTTTCCTACACAGTGAGATGAGGTAATTTAAAAGGGCCAAAGTTGTTAATGAGAGTTTAAACCTTGGAGGCAGGGTTATAGAGTGTATTGGTGCATATCTCAAAACTCACAAGCCAAGAGTGTATTGTCTAAATTATTGTTACACTGATTCTTTCACCAAAGCTAAGTCTGCTCCTCCCTTGCACTGTATTATATCATTGTGGAGGGTGACAAAGAGGCTCTAAGGGTAAATGTTACATTGAAGGGCAGATTTAATTGATGTTTTTCTAACTCTGGAGGCAGAAGTATAAAAGCAGTTTTTGTTCTCTTTAAAAACTTCACAAAAGAAAGAGGCCTTTTTCGGAAAAACAGAGTTGTTAATGTTTGAAATTAATATTGGAAACAGGGGTATATAGGTGTTGATGGACTATTTAAACTCACAAATTTGAAAATAGTTCCTGGCTGAAGCAGAGAGTGTGTTCTCTAAACCACTGTTGCACTTATCTTACACCTAAACTAAGTCTGCTTGTTCATTACACTACATTGTATCATTCTGAAGATTGTTGAACAGAGTAATTTTGAGGGTGAAATAAGGCCAGGTTCTAGAAGGCACGGTTGTTGATGATCAAGTCTAACATTTGAAGCCAGAAGTACACAGTACACTGAGGAACAGAGCTTATTGATGGTTAGATTTTGACATTAAAGGCAGAGGTACCAAAGTGGTGTTGATTTCTCAAAACTTCACCAGTAAAAATGGCCACTGTCTAAAGGGCAGAGTGCTTGGTGATTGCATTTGATATTAAAACAGAGGTGTAGGTATTATGTTGATCTCTTAAACTCACAAACAGAGAGTATATTTCCTAAAAACCACTGTGCATTGGTTATACATCCAACTTGAGTCTGTTTGTACCGAAACCATATTGTATCATGTTGAGGACCTATTGACAGAGATTTTCAAAAAGCAAAACAACATAGTAAAAGACAGAGGTTGTTGATGGTGGATTTTGACATTAAAGGCAGAGGTATAAAGGCGGTGATTGACTTCTCAAAAAGTCACAAGTGAAAGGTGTTTCCCTTAACACTGTGGGCTAATTTTTCACCTAACCAAACGGTCTCTTTTCTTTTCCACTGTGTGGTCTCCACAGAAATCTGCTAACAGAGGTATTTTTCAAAGTAAATGACCTAAAGGAAAACGCTGAGGTTTTTAAGTTGAAGGAAGTTTTGTTTGAAATCTTCAATGCCGGTGTTGGTTTATCCCATATGATTCTGAAAAATGATTGCTTAATACTACATACAGGAAATTCATACAGCATATTGTCTCATTTTTATTGATGGTTTTCTATTGAGAAGTTTGCATAGCTGAAGTGTATCCAGATTTGAAGGACTGTTGTTAATAAGTGCAGAGGTAGCTTATTCCAAGAAACATTGTTGCATTTTATTCAAAATCACAGGGTCCATAACTATCCAAGCAGAGTATTGGCCAGTTTCAATCCAGCGGAGCATTCTTCATACATTGAAGGCAGTGTGCCTCTTCCAAGCCTGTTTCAAGTCAGAATGCCTCCAAAACGAGATCACAAAGGCGGACAACACAAAAGATATGAGCCCATCTCCATAGAAGAAATAAATGCTCATCCCTCGGTGCTTTTCAATTTCCATGAAGTAGGCTGTCTTGATTTCTGTCAAAGGATAGAGGAAGTCAAGAGTTTCTCACCACTTACACATTTGTGCGCTTTGAGATTCAAAGACAAACACTTCCAGTTAGCAGGTCTTGACTTCAAAATCTCTCCAAGGTATGTATCCAAAGCTACTAAGACCCCGTATCATGGTGAAAAGTGGTTTAAGCAAGCACATCTTGATTTGGAGGATTATAAACCTTTCATCAAGCCGGAACATAGGGAGACCATCTTTGCTTGGATATTTTCTCCTATCTTCTTGGCCGGTTATGCTCGGTAAGCCATAATGAGATATTTCACTTGTGAAGGGAGGTTTAGCCAAATTTTTGCCTATCATGTTCGCTTGTTGATGCATTTTACCAGGAGCAGGCATTTAAACCTTCCATACTTTTTGTCCAAAAGCATAGAGAAAATGGCATCTACTGTCCAAAAGAAAGCTCCACCTCAGCAAATCCCTTCTCTCTTTCACCATTCCTTGATCAAAATCATCTTCTTACACCATCTGGAGAAGAAAGGAGTTTCATGGGATTCATTCATTAGCCATGCCGATTTCGCCACTGTCCCTCCTGTTCATGTGTCTCCTACTCAGCCTGTCCATCGCCCAGTGCCTTTATCTAGTAGGCCTACCCCTAAAAAACTCAAGATGATCACTGGGCAGCCAAGTAAACAAGGAGAAGGAGAGGGCAGTGAGCCACAGGAAGAAAAGGAGGATGATGAGCAGCAGCAGCTAGATTTTGAGGGACAGCAGCAGTTGGATATCATTGGACAGCAGCTAGAGGTTGATGAACAGCATCAAATTCAGGAAGAGGGACAGCAGCTAGAGGTTGATGAACAGCATCAAATTCAGGGAGAGGAACAGCAGCAGATAGAGGTTGAAGAGCAGCAGGTTGAGCAAACAATTGAAGCATCTTTTGAGCCACAAGTTGGACAGGATGTTGAGGAAGGACAGCAAGCTGAAGCTGCCTCCTTGACAGTGACCAAAACTGTTCCTAAAAAGAGGAAATTTCCCAAAAAGACAACTTCTAGCTTGCCAAGGAGAAAGAGCGCTAGATTGGCCTTCAAAGGCAGAGGTGCAGTTGGAGGAAGTGCCAAGCATGGAGGTAAATCAGCTGTCATCCCTATCCCAAGCGATGACAGTGATAATGAGGCACGCATCCTTGAAAACCTCCTCATTCACAAAGAAGGGCAAATTGAGGTGTTACAAGAAGATCTTCAAAGGGCAAGGAATTTCAACCATTTCTTGGAAGTTGAAAACAAAAAAATGAAGTATTATGCAGCCATTCATGAGGCAAGGGCGATCAAGTATAAAAAGGAGGCAGAAAAGGCGCAAGTAAGAATTGAAGAGCTCATTGGCGAATTTGATGATGAAGAGGAAGAGGACCAACCTAGGCGAAAGAGGCCTAGGACCATCGGGCTTAGAAAAGCCTTGGAGAAACAGAGAGCAGAAGAACAAGCTCAGTTCGATGCTTTTCCTCTCACTGCCCTCTTTGAACAGGAAATTGAGGAAAACAAGGAAGTATGGCTTGAGAGGGCCAACCAGCATTTGGAAACAAAGCTTGAGAAGGAAAACAGGGATCTTGAGCTACAGAGAAAGAGAACTCTTCACTTTCAGAAGCTAAATCAATTTGCTAGGCGCAAATTGAAGGTGGCACAAGAAAAATTGAAGAAATTGAAGGAGAGGCGCTTAGCACGGAAAAAAGAAAAAAGCACATCAGCCCTCAATATTTTGGCTTCAGCTTCCGAGCATGTCTCTATGGACCTTTAAAGGTCATGCATGCCAATTTTGGGCCTGTTTCGAAAACTTTTTGTTTTTTGGCATTTTTTGGGTTTTTGGCCAAAAACTCATAAATGCGCCATTTCAGTTTGATGAGTCGTCAAGGAAGGAGGGTGATACCAATGGATTCCATAATTTCATGAGCAGCTCTCCAGCGATTTTCAGGGCATTTGAAGATCATTCGCCCCCTCAAATTGGCGAAAAACAGCCTCATTTTGCACGTTCTGCCCGCCATATCGCCACAGCCCCCCGTTGGTTTTCTCGGGGTTTTTGCACACAAAAGGCGCTTTGAGGGACTTTAGATCAGATTGAGGGTGATTCCACTTGCATTGGAAAGAAGACACAGAGATTTCCAACGAGCCATCATGAGCCTCATTTCGAGACGGGGAAGGCTGCCATTTGCATCCGGGCAAGAAGTCGTGACCTTTTTCAGCATAAATATGAAGTATTTTTGTAATTTTGAACTCCAAAATCGTTTCCCAAATGCGTTAGGCTATTTTATCATGGGAAAATCATGTAAAGTCAATATAATTTCGTTTTTGTGCGCTTAGATATTTTATGGGATATTTTGTGCCTTGGGCTTTGCAAAGCCTCAAGGACAAGTTTAGATATTTGACTTGGGCCAATTTTAGCTAAATGTCTATTTATAGTTTTCCTCCCTCAAGCCTATTAACCCCATGGTTCTCATTGTAAATCAGAGGCTGAACTTGAGAGAAGAATTAATGCATTGGTCATATGAGCTTTGAAGAATACACTTGAGTTATGATTTTTGGACTGCCTCTTGGATGCTTTTGAGGAATGTTGAAGGCTTGTTGATGGATTCCTTGACATGGTAGAATGGTATAGTGCTTCTCAATGTGTTTTGTCTTCTAGTTTTCACTCATATTTCATTTTTATTGCGGCTATAGATCAGTAAAGATTGATTTTGAGACATGCCCATGGAGGCACCTCAAAATCCCTGAATCTTCATAGCTTGATGTTTTCTTCTCCCTTAGTTATGCTAAAGAATTCTTAGCTGCTCTTTAGTAACTTAAGGTGTTGTTGCTTAGTTTTATTCATCAGTTCCATGTATGTTGAGTAGGATATATGGTTTGCCCTACCTACCTATCAGCTGCCCATAGTTCTGTCCATAAAACTTTCTCTTTGACTGATTTGTTGATCATTTTGTTGAACCAAGGAGGCCTAGTCCCGATCTAGCCCTTTGCCTAAAACTATGAAAACTTATTTGTCCAAGTGCCCAATGACTTAGAGACTATGTTTAGGCGTTCCGGCATAGTTTATGAGTTGTTAGTTTGTCTCATGTGTTTTCCCCAAAGTCTGATAGCCTTTTCCTGAAGTTAGAGGGTCATATACCTCTATGTATGGCTGGAATGTTTGATTTCTATGTATTGATTAGCTTATAGTATTCCTAGCATGATTAATGGCTTGCTATTACATGTTTATGTCTGCTATTAACTAGTTTTCACTTGAAATCCCTTGTCTTTCACCAACTTATTGTCCATTTAATCCATTTTGCCCAGAGATCCCTTCTACTGTGAATCAAATCGGCCCTACAACAGCTTTACATCATCACTTCATAGCTTCCTTGACCTGTTTGACCCCATAGCCCAATTTATCTACATCTTGTTATCCATTTTATGTATTTGATCAGTTTCATCCCTCACAAACTTAAAAACTAAAAAAAACCAAAAAACACACTTCATAACTAGCCTAATATCAGAACATCGCAAGTAAACACACCGACATCTTTTGCACTTATAGAGAGAGCCCTCTCTGAGTCCAGGAAGGCTAGGTCCTTGGGCTCCAAAGCTTGGTTTGATGTTACATCGTCATTTGGCTAGCCAATCGGCCAAATCACGGGACCCTAACAGGTTGAAGGCTCAGATGAGGAGGTGGCAATTGAATTTTCCTAGAATCTGAACAACAATCAAACCTGAGTTAGGGGCATGCAAGTTGAGGTGACTTAAGAGGTAATTTCCTGAGTAACTTCATTGCCAGTAGAGAGATGAAGGTGGTTCAATAGAAAAATCAATGAACCCTCCTTGAAAGAAGATTTCCTAGAAGGAGAAGAAAAACTGGAGAAGAAAGGGATAGGAATTGACAGGTTGTCACTTCCTCATCCTTGCGCAGATGTTGTCATGGGGTTAATTAAATATATCACTTGTGAGGGAAGATCCACGATAGTGTTTAACTATCACTTTCCTCTACTTAATCACCTTTGGCACCAACAATAGATTAATCTTCCATTCTATTTGTTAGGGAACATCAAGAATATGGCGGTAGCAGTAAAAACAACAGCACACCCAAAGGCATGTGTGACTAATCACGGACTCATCAAATTAATTGTGTTGGATGCCCTAGGCCAGCAAGGAAAAAATTGCGAAGAATTCAAGCAAAAGATGTCAGGGACAAACTGGGGGAAACAAACCACGACTTCAGGGGGAAGTAAGGAAAAAGTGGAAACCTAGACTTGACCTGCTGGAGTTAAAATTTGGAAAAAGCCTATTGATGAACCAATTGGGGATAGAAGACCAAAACAAAGAGTGAAAGTTAGCATACCCATAGAACCTTTTCCTATGCCTGGAAAGCAGAAAGAAGCATAAGTATTAGAAGAAGAAATGCAACCCTCCTCATCAGGTAAGGACGAAGCTCATGTCCTATTTCTAGAACTCGAAAATCTAAGAAATGAAAATGAAGAATTAAAGTGGAAATTATCTGAGGGGAAGGAAATCACAATGTCTATATGCATGACATGTTTTCAAGACTTGACAACAACAGGATATAAGGTATGTAGATAAACTATCATCCCAATGGAAACAGAAACAGAACAGCAAGAAGCCATTACTCAAGAACCTGATGATGATACCGTTGTTACACTAGAACCAGTAGTTAAAGCAGAGCCTCCTGTAATAATTCACCTAGAAGTTGACCCACAAGAACCTGTGGAGGACACTCCTATTGTAGAAGAAACAAAAATGGACACAGAGGCTACTCTAGGTGGAAACAAAGGGGCTGACACACAAGAACCCACCAAGAATGCTGCTATTACACAAGAACTAGCAGCAGAGGTGGAACAACCCCATCTAGAAGAGGCTGTTAAACCCATTATTGATATTGATATTGAATGCAGAAGAACACCGAGTCCCATCTCAAGATGGAGTTCTGAGAAAATCTTGTTAATTTCCGAATTACAAAAGTGGAAAGAGGAAGCAATCTCCCTTCAGAAGGGAACAATTTTTCTAAAGGAACATCAGAGAGAAATATACACTTTACATGAAAGACGGATGAAAGAAGAGTTGAAGAAAGGATGGGAGAGTTATAAGAAGAAGGAAGCTCTGAAGAAACAGGAGGAACAACTGCTACTTTTACAGGAGCAGGTTCGGGATCTCACCAAAGATAAGAAAAAACTTCATGACCTTGCCCTCAATTTGCTGGGTTGTAGGCGGCCTTCTCCATCGTATCCCATATTTATATGGGAACATTAATTCATGTTCAATATGAAAGTTGTTATGGAGGACATGCCTTATTTATGTTCTTCCACTTGCACATTTCTAGATGTTTTCTGTGCCTTCGATTTCGATGAGAAAATCTTTCCATGTGAGTTATTCTTACACAATATTATTTTTGAACATGTGATTATGCAAATGGTTGTGACAGTATTCTCCTGTATGGAAGATCTTAATTTGAAACAATGTTATCGATGAAATGGGAACTATTACCTCAAAACGGGAACTCTAGCCCAAAAAGACTCAAAAATCATGAAAAAACACCCCAAAAACAAAAAGTGTGTATTCCAGAATGCATTTGTTTTTTTCGCAAGGTCAAATTTCACCTTTTTATAAAATTATGCTAAAAACGAAATTGTTCCTTGAAAAAATGATTGAAAAAAACACCCTCAAAACAAAACAAGTTGATGCTGGAATAACAAAAAAAAACATTGTGTCACACTTTTAACACATTGTAACAATGGAATTAAAGACAACATATTAGGACATTGAAAAATCATAAAATTCTAAATTTTTTTATAGATGATGTTAAATATAAACAAAATCATGTCTGAAGGGCTTATCATTTTGAACAATTTTTATCCATGTTGTTAAACATAAAATATCTTGACTCTAAACAACCCTAAAATTGTAATTATTTTCAACCATAACATTAAAGATAAAATTTCGCAGTGCATAAAAACCTTAATGACAAGTTGTAAATCTCAAGTTTTTAAATCCTAAGTTTTCAAGATACTTGAACCATGAAATTATGGAAAAATTATATGACTTAAACAATTTTTAAAAATGAACAAGTAAATGAAAATTTTATTATTCATATATTTGTTTGTTTATATATAAAAACATATTTTTTTTAATTTTTTTGTTGTTTTTCTATATTTTAAATTATAATTGTTTTTGTTTTAAGAAAATAAAAAGTAAAAATTAAAATCTTCTTATATATGTTTGTTTATATTTTAAAACATATTTTAAATTTTTATTTTTTTTTAATATTTTAAATAATAATTGTTGTAATTTAAAAAATAAAAAATAAAAATAAAAAAATTATTTGTTTATTTATTTTTTAATTTGTTTTTATGTTTTTTTATATTTTAAAATTTTAATTGAATAGCTTTTTTATTTTTTTTAATATTAAAAAATACATTTTTTTTTATTATAATAGTTTTTGTTTTAAAAAAATTAATTTTTTTAAATAGTTTGTGTTTGAAAAAAATAAAATAAAAAATTAATTAATTTGTCGCCCGCCGGGAGTTGGAGGTAGGCTAGGCAGCTATTGACAGCGCCACCTGGCCGGCCTCTAGCCCCCGGCTGGGCGGAGGTGATCCTCAGAATCGCCCTCCGCCCAGCCGGGGGTGATTCTCGAAATTGCCCTCCGCCCAGCTGGGAGTGACTCTCAAAATCGCCCTCCACCTAGCCAGGGGTGATTCTCAGAATCTCCCTCTGCCCAGCCGTGGGTGATTATCGGAATCGCCCTCCGCCCAGCCGGGGGGATTCTCGGAATTTTCCTCTGCCCAGCCGGGGGCTGAAGGCAGACCGGGCGACGCCCTCGAGGGATGCCCAGCTTGCCTCCGGCCCCGGCTGGGCGGAGGGCGATTCCGAGAATCACCCCCAGCTGGGCGAAGGGTGATTCCGAGAATCACCCCGGGCTGGGCGAAGGGCGATTCCGAGAATCACCCCTGGATGGGCAGAGGGCGATTCCAAGAATCACTCCCGGCTGGGCGGAGGGTGATTATGAGAATCACCCCCGGTTGGGCGAAGGGCGATTCCAAGAATCACCCTCTGCCCAACTGGGGGCCAGAGGCAGGCTGAGCAGCCCTCGTTGGTGCTGCCCAGCCTGCCTCTAGCCCCCGGCTAGGCGGAGGGTGATTCTCGGAATTGCCCTCCGCCCAGCTGGGGGTGATTCTCGTAATCGCCCTCCGCCTAGCCGGGGGCTGGAGGTAGGCTGGGCGGCGTCGTTGAGGGCTGCCCAGCCTGCCTCCAACTCGCAGATGGGTAGACGACGATTCTCAGAATCGCCCTCCGCCCAGCCGGGGGCCGGAGGCAGGCTGGGCAGCCCTCGATGATGCCGCCCGGTCGGGCGGAGGGTGATTCCAAGAATCTCCCTCCGCCTAGCCGGGGGCCGGAGGCCAGCCAGGTGGCGCCATCGAGAGCTTCCCAACCTACCTCCACCCAGCCGTGGGTCGGAGGCAAGCTGGGCAGCCCTCGACGGTGCCACCCGGCCTGCCTCCGACCCCCAGTAGGGTAGAGGGTGATTCCAAGAATCACCCCCGGCTGGGCGGAGGGCGATTCCGAGAATCACCCCCGGCTGGGTGGAGAGCGATTCCGACAATCGCCCCTGGCTGGGCGAAGGCCGGCCAGGTGGCATCGTCGAGGGTTGCCCAGCCTACCTCAGGCCCCCGGCTCCGAGGGCCGGAGGCAAGCTAGGCAATGCCATCAAATGAAGGAGATTGGGTTTTGGATCTATTTTCATGTTCAGGTAAGTTTTATTATACAATTTTAAATTTAAATATTTTATTTTTTACTTTTTATATCTTTATACTAATTTTCTTACTTATTCCTTTTGTACTTGATGACTAGGTACAACACTAGCATGTTGCCTACCAAAAGGAAGAAATTGCATTTCCATTGAGAAAGACCCAGTGCAATGCAAATTTATTCAACAAATAATTAATGCTCTTGAATTCCTTCCAGATGCGAAGCAAGAAGTTGGTTTAAGGAAAGGGGATTTTAATGAATCACGTGTGGCAAAAAAAGTGAAGGAACCTCAACCACCATTATATGGAATGATTGGAAAGGGACACTTTGGAAGATTTGCAGACATGAAAAATCCATTAGAAGATGACAATGACCAAAATGAAGTAGAAAATGTTGCGGAAGAAGCCATCAATGATGTTCTAGATGATGTTGAACATGTATTAGTTGATATTGTTGAGGATCTTTAAGTTATGCTTGCAAACAAAGCTCATTTTTGAGATCTATTAATCATTTTTACTTGTAATGTTTAGACTTTGATATTTTATGAGAAGAATCCTTATTTTTTGCAAAAAACATGTGATTACTATTATTTTTTGACATAAAATTCAATAAAAATGCTATTTTCTTAAGTTTTTTTGTTAAGATTTTCCCAAAAATTAGTTTATTTAACATGTTTTTTTAACAAAAAGTCTCTAAAGGTGTATTTTTTGCATTCTATTTTTATTGAAAATTTGTATTTTTTTGTCATATCATTCAAAATATTGGTTTTTTAGCGACAATTATTTGATGTGCATTGAAAAATTAATTCGCAATACATAAACTTGTAAAAAATATAAATTTATAATATTGACCCTTTTTTCATTTTTTATCTATGTGAAAAAGTGAAGATATCATTACAAATTTTTATTTTAAAAAAAATTATTTTTTCTTTTTAAAAAACAAGTACATAAATGCACTTAAAAATAAACATCTCACAAAAGAAAAAGACATTAGAAAATGTATAGTGTCAAAATCAATCCTCTAAAAAACCGTTGGTGATTATATGCCACCACTATTCAAAATCGACATAAAAAGCATCATAGAAAAATAAAAATAAAAAATAAATTAAAGTGCCAAAAACATGCTAAAAAAAAAATTTGATTCTGCATCACCACTTTTCAAAATCAAGTGTTTTAATTGCTACGTCAAAAAGTAGGTACCAATGCAGTTACCTATTTCATCAGTAACAATGTTTTGAGAGCTTTTGTGTCTTTCATGAAAAATCATATTGAATGGCATTTGGCCATCAAAACTATGGAGGCTAATGAGGAGAAGATGGCATTGTGGGTTCGAGCAGAACCAAGACGAGCTGCTGAGTTAAGGCGAGAATTCAAGAGAATGTTGAGTACCCCTGGGATTAAAGAACTGACTGCCACTTATAGAAGAAGAATTGTGAACTTCTACCTCAATGAGTTCTCAATGATGAAGAGTCGAGCCTTGACTAGGTACTTGAAATGCACGGAAGCCAGCAGTGCTGAGCTACTGAAGGGGGACCCATTCTCATTCCAGAATTTTGTGGTGGTTGTTACACTTGTACCATATTATGCATAGATCATACAATCCCTTGGTTCTTTGTGGCTGGGATTGAGATTCAAGTTTCATTTGGTCTGGATGCCAATTGAGGATTATCAGAGTAATTATGAATTGAGTAAGTATGAGTTAGAGTCCTCGATACAAAATTTGATGGCCAATCAGGGGTATAGGTCTGCAGATGAAGATACAGCTGGTTCTTATGATCTCACCAACCTACACTGGAGATACTCCCATGAGAGATGAGTTTGCATGAGGACATGCAAGTATTTCAATTGGAGGGAGATGTTGGGTGCCAATTTTTCACACTTTTCCTACACTTGTTTTCCCTATTTTTCCTCATGACTATAAATAATGGGACTGTATTTTCCTCTTTTCCTACCTATCTATCCTAACTTGTGTTATTTCACCCTATTTTCACTACTCTTCCATTTCATCAATTATTATGATATATCATGACTTTTTATGACTAATTGAGAATGAATGTTTGGAAAAGATCTATGGTCTTTGTGTTGTATTTCCAGATGTAATTTATAGCACCAAAGATCCCGATCACAAGGTCCATTAGAGCAGTTAAGAGGGTGTTTTTACACCGAAGGGATGCTATTATAGACCCATCGACAAACTGTTTTTACACTATGTTGTTATAGACCTGCTGGCGAACTGCTGATATAGTTGTACCACTGACTGGATCTCGTCAACACCTGCTGCTGACCTGTCCTTTAGTTGTTACACTACAGCTTTGGTTTTATTATGATAGATGTAGAAGTTGTTTAGCATTATATTTTTGGATAACAACCTAAGGGCGGTTTTGATTGTAATCTATAATTTTCTAGGAAGAACTTTATTAATAAGTGGTTATAACTATATGTATTCTATTTCGATCAACATGAGAACCATAAGATTCTCATGACTGATCTATCCCTTGATTTTTTGAAATGTAACCACTTTATATTTCTTAGCCCTAGAGCTCAAAAGGTTAGTGAAGAACATCATTATTTTTGGCTCTGTAATTTTGCTCACATTAATACAGATTATCTTGTTATTGCTGTTACAAGCATTATTAAATTTAGTTTCCATTAAGTTCTTTCTCTATCTGAGCCCTACTAGGGAGGAAGGGCCCTCATTCTTAGCAAGAATTGCAATGATTAAGTAGTTGTGTGTTTGTATTTGTATTTCAGTTTATGTTTCAGTAGATTGTTGTTGTTGTTGTTCAGTTGTGAATATATCTGCTTCAATTTCAATACTTTGTATGATGTTACACATATGATATTAGAGACACCAACTGGATACTTTTGGGATAAAAATTAAGTTGGTTCATGAGACTGGGTGCTGGCACGATTCGAACCTAGAATGACATAAGAGAGGCCTTCCTCTTTAGTATCAGGATTATTGTCGAACTAGGGACTTGAAGGACGATATTTTCAAAATTTCACAGAAGGAGGAGGAAAGTCTAGAATACTATATGGAGCGATTTCACTACAATTTACAAAGGTCTAGGTTCAGTAACTTAGATCCAAAAATTATAAACCCAATATTATTAAGAGGTATGAGGGATGATTTTCTGGAGCATCTGAACCTATTGGGAAAAGGAGACATATCGTAAGAACTGCTTGATGAGATAATGAAGCTTTTCCAGCATAGCTCAAGAGGATCGGTCAAAGGGAGAGTTTCATTTTGGACCCTTTAGTCCAAATATAGAATTCCACAAGTGGAGGAGTAACCAAAGCAAAGATCGGGAACTTATTTGAGGATTTTAAAACCAAAATCCTTAGCACTCTCTCTACATATATCACTACGGTACAAGTCAAGAAAGCACAAGTAGAAGCTAAAGAAACCTTAGCAATATTCTGTCCCCGATTCAAAAATATTTATTTGGAAAGAGAATGTGGATTGAATAGTGTCATCGTGTGCAACATCTTTGAGTTGGTGCACTCTATGAATCAGTGTCCTGAATTTCCCAGACTAAAGCTGTTACTTCAAGAATCAAGCAAGGATTTCCAATCTTCTTATTTCATTGAATCAAAGATAGCATGGCAGCCAAGACCTATAGGTATCCCTTCATATTTTTCCTCTTTTTATCCTTGGAATAATGTTTATAATAGTTAGCAATATCCATGGCAGTATCCTACTCCTTCCTCAACATAATTCCCTTCACCATGGAACCAGTGGCCATCTCCTCCACCAATGCAATATCCGCCATCACAACCCAGTCCTTGGGGTCAGAACTAGAGAAGTAATGGCCAAATTCTAGTACCCCCTCCAATACCAATGCAACAACAGCAGTTACAACTACCTTCTATTCAAAATCCTACACCTTCTGTCTGACCCCAATTACCTGTGCAACCTAACCCCAATCCAAATAATAAAGCAACCCAGAGCATGGATTCTCTTGTTACCCTCTAGACTTATCTTATTACTCCTATTGGACTTAACGAGGTTTAGCTTCAATCAGGGAAAATAATCAGATCTAAACACACTCCCATTATTATGGAATAATGTGAATCACCTAGAAAGGATACAGATGATTCTGAGGCAACTGTTACACATGTAACAGGTGATACAACACCTATTGTTACATCTGTAGCATCCAGCTCAGGAGGATCTGATGTTCCTACAACAGCCAATCCGAGCAAGGCTAGTGCATCTGTGATAGCTGATTCAACTATTAGTATTCATAATCCTCCATACCCTCAATGATTATCTGAAACTGGGCTGGTTTTACAACCTGAATCTGAATTCCTCAAGGAACTGCAAAATTTGTATGTGTGGATTCCATTGTTACAAGCTCTTAAAGAAGTGCCTATCTATACTAAAAAAATGAGGGATCTATGCGTGAAAATACCTAGAAGGAAACCTAAAGACCCTGCTACTATCCATGTCATGGGGAAATTGTCTGATCTTATGATTGATAAGCCTTTGTTGACTAAATATAATGACCCAGGGAACCCTACAGTGACTATCCATATTGATAATCATCCCTTAACCTATACTTTGATTAATCTAGGGGCAGTTATTAGTGTCATGACTAAAGACCTCTTCATCTCTCTAGGACTTCATGGACTTAGACTTACACCCTCAATGCTTGAATTAGCAGATAGGTCCCGTGTCAAGCTCGAGGGAATGATAGAATATATGGTTATCACTGTGGCTTCCTGGAACTATCCAGCTAGCTTTCTCATTTTACAAACCAAATCCAACCTAGGGGGTCATCCTTTAATCTTGGGAAGACCGTGGCTGGCCACTACAGACGCATATATCGGATGTAGGTATGGATCTATGGTGATCTCAGATGGACATGCCACTCAGAACCTAAACCTTTATCCCCCAGCAAAACCTCATATTTATTCAAGTAGTCACTATTGGGATGAATTTGCACCTGAATCTAATCTTTCCCTACTTCTTCTCATGCTTGGAAAGGCACAATACTTTAAGGATGAAATAGAGGATTATATCATTAATGGTTTTATTAGTAATTCACTCCATGTTGCCTCCATTAGAGATTTGGGAGAAGAATATGAGTTAGATGATGCAATTATTGAACATTTGAAAACAACTCCGCATACTATCAGCAATCCCATTGAGCTTAAACCTACAAAATTTTTAAACATCAATCCTAACCTGAGTGATAAACAAAACAGATTTCTAATACAACTGTTACAAAAATAAAATAAGACATTTTCATGAGATTACATGGATATGAAAGGAATCCATCCTGGCCTATACACTCACCGAATTTACCTTAAAGAGGACTGCAAATGAGTTAGAAAACCTTAGCGCCGAATGGACCCTACAATTAAGGAGATAGTCAAAGAAGAATTGTAAAAACTCCTTAATGCTAATTTAGTTTACCCCATTTCTGACAGCTAGTGGTTGTCTCTGCTTTTCATAGTTCCAAAAAAGAATGGAAAATGGAGAGTTTGTATTGACTATAGAGAAGTTAACAAGGCCACTCAAAAGGACCATTTTCCTTTACCATTCATTAATCAGGTCTTGGATACTCTTTTTGGAAAAAAATCTTTTCATTTATAGATGGGTTTAGTGGCTATAATCAAATACAGATTGCCCTGAGAGACCAAGACAAGACAACCTTCACTTTCCCATGGGGTACTTTTGCATACAGAGTCCTTCCCTTTGGCCTCTGTAATGCACCAGCAACCTTTCAGAGGGAAATATTGGGTATTTTTTCTGATATTTTGAATGACTATCTTGAAATATTTATGGATGATTTTACACCCTACGGGGATGCCTTTGAGACAACATTAGCTAACTTGGAACAAGTTCTGGAACGTTGTGAACAAAATAATTTTTCTCTGAGCACGGAAAAATGCCACATGATGATGACCAAGGGAATTGTGCTAGGAAATTTCATTTCAGAAAATGGAATCAAGGTAGATCCTGCAAAAATTGAGGTAATCTCGAAAATCCCAACCCCCAAGACTCCAAAAGAGGTACGTAGTTTTTTGGGACATGCACGATACTATAGGAGATTTATAGAGAACTTTTAAAATATTTCATCTCCTCTATTTTCATTACTCATGAAAGATGAAGAATTTGTGTGGAAAGGAAGTGTGAGCAAGCCCTTTTAAAGTTGAAAAATTGTGTAACAACAGTACCTATTTTACGAGGACCATACTAGGAATTGCCATTTGATATTGCTACAACTGCATCTGACATGGTTGTGGGTGTTGTTTTGGGGCAGTTGGAGGAGAATAAACCTTATGCCATTTATTACATCAGCAATAAATTAACTCCTGTAGAACTCAACTACACTGTTACTGAGAAGCAATTCCTAGCAGTAGTGCATGCTATTAAAAAATTTCAGCACTACATTACCAGGTACCAAGTATTTGTACACACTGACCATGCTGCAATTCAATTTTTAATGAACAAGCTTGTTACTAATGGTAGAGTTATATGATTGTTATTTTTGTTACAATAATTTGATATTACTATTTTAGATAAACCCGGAAAAGATAATGTAGTTGTTGATTTTCTTTCTAGATTAACTATAAGTGATGACTGCACTGCCACTGAGGATTCTTTTCCAGATGAATATATTTTTTCCATCTCTACTCACTCACCATGGTATTCAGATATAGCCAATTACCTTAATGCAATAAAATTCCCACACCAATTTTCTTCCAAGGAAACAAGGAAGATTATACAATAGATTTCTACCTACTCCTGGGTCGAAGGAAATCTCTATCACATCAGGCCAATTTTTCAGAAGGCGATGTGTTAGAGAAGATGAGGTATTTGAGATATTCAAGGCTTGTCATTAGGAACCTTGTGGAGGACACTTCACTGACAAGAGGACAAGACATAAAGTACTCTCAACAGGGTACTACTGGCCAACTATATTCTAGGATGCCAAGAAGTTTGTGAAAGGATGTGATATCTGCCAAAGGATGGGCCAGCCTCTGAAATCAGATGAGATGTTGTTCCAACCTTAGATAGTGATAGAACTATTCGAGAGATGGGCCCTAGACTTTGTGGGACCAATTAATCCTTCATCACAGCAAAAATCATACATATTGGTCTGCACCGATTATGTCACAAAATGGGTCAAAGCAAAGGCACTAACCAGAGCAACAGAGCAGACTATTTTAGACTTCCTATTTCAAGATATTTTTTTTCGCTTCGGGATACCTAGAGAAATAGTGAGTAATGGGGGGCTCAGTTCACATCTCATTTGATCAAGAAGCTGGTTGAAAAGTATGGAATTCGTCACATAATCACTTCACCATATCACCCACAAGCAAATGGTCAATTACAAAGCACCAATAAATTCATTGAGGGAATCTTAACAAAGACAATAGCCAGCCACCTAAGAAACTAGGCCGAGAAACTTCCAGAAGTACTGTGGGATTATAGGATAACATGGAGGAATACTATAGGCTTCTCACCATATGAATTGGTGTATGGTAAGAATCACGTATTCCCCATAGAGTTTGAAATAAAGACATTAAGAACAACATTTCAAGTTGATATGGATTTGAGTACAACACAAACTCAAAGACTGAACCAGCTCAATGAGTTGGAAGAAAAATGGTTGGCTACTATTAAACAGATAGAGATCATTTAGCAGCAAAGAGCTAGATGGCATGATGGGTTTATTAAGAAGAAAAAGTTCCAAAAAGGAGATTGGGTTTTTTTGTATGATTCAAGGTTCAAAGATTTCAAAGACAAGCTCTACACTAGATGGCTAGGTCCCTACGAAGTGGACACGGTATTTGACAATGGGACTGTACAATTGATCATCATTGATAGTGCTAAGACACTGTTACTGGTTAATGGGCACCGTCTAAGGTTATATCATCAACCTGCTTTGAAGGAATCATTTGTCAACATTGTCGCGGACTCTGTTCTTCATGTTACGACAGCAGGGGAACATTCTTTTGTGCAGGTTCAATTCCAATAAGTACAATAGTTGAAAACCACCTTTGTGGCAGTTGTTACACCTATTTAAATATATATATATATATATATATAGAACAAAATAAAAAGAAAAAAAAATAATAAATATAAGTATGAAAACACCTTTCTGGGGCGCAGTCGAACAATTGGTAACAGCTGAAAACCACCCTTGTGGCGGCTGTTACACACATGTTTTTCTTCCTGAAACATCATCTTCCCTTTCTGATCTATTTTGTATGATGATGGTACTCATGCAATTTTCTTTTATATACCAATTTCTCCATATTATTATGTTTTTTGAAGAATAATCTAAGGGTTGTCTTGGCTATTACACATGTAACAACCGACATCCACGAACACTATTTCTTATGTTTCACTACATAACAGCAATAATCGTGCTATCCAAATGCAACAACATGAGTGCTGCAAGAAGAATGCCGCCAATTCAAAATCTTCCTCCACATCACCTCAGGTATGCCATTCAAAATGTAAATGTTATCATTTATGATTTGGTGATTAATTGACAAAAGTAATGATATTCCCGTGACGGCCATGGACGGCTATCACCATTAAGGTAGGGGAGGGGATATGTCTTGAAATAATTGCAAAAATCCATAGTCATTAAAATCTATCAAATCTGCATGCACCCAATTAATAACAAAATTTCCAATGATGACTGAATCCAATTGGAAAAGAGTGTGTGTACTAAATCCCATTACTTTCCACAACGAGACATTTATGAATATTAGTTTGAGGTACGATTCGGTAATATGTAAAAGCTGTCACCTCCCATAAACCTCCTTGACTGAAACCTTGCACCCTCATTGTAAACTCATCAATTTGGATAAGAAGAGACACTAAAAAGCAATGAGAAGTGCAGTGATATTACAGTGGGGCTGAGCAACAAGAAGCGAATTTAGAAACGTAGTGATATTACAGTGGGACTAATTAGCATGAAGCGAATTTAGAAACAAACAACAAGATGGGTGGAGCAGTGGTCAGGCATGAGCCGGATTCTATGGATGCCTTGTATAATTTTCCATAAACCTACCATATATGTAGAGATGCTGGATGGATTGAGTATTTCCAGAAGCTTGAAGACTCAGACGAGGCGGTGGCAATTTAATTTTCCCATGATATGAACAACAATCAAACTCTAGGTAAGGGCATGCAAGTTGAGGTGACTGAAGAGGTAATTTCTCAGGTAAATTCATTTCCAGAAGAGGGACGAAGGTGGTTCAACAAAAAAATCAATGACCCCTCCTTGAAAGAAGACTTCCTAGGAGGAGAAGAAAAACTAGAGAAGAAAGGGAGAGAAATTGACAAGTTGTCACTTCCTCATCCTTGGGCAGATGTTTCCCTGGGTTTAATTAAATATATCACTTGTGAGGGAAGATCCACGATAGTGTTTAACTATCACTTTCATCTACTTAATCACCTTTGGCACCAACAAAATATTAATCTTCCATTCTATTTGTTAGGGAACATCAAGCATATGGCGGCAACAGTAAAAATAGCAGCACACCCGGAGGAATGTGTGACTATTCATAGAATCATCAAGTTAATCATGTTGGATGCTCTAGACTAGCAAGGAAAAACTTGGGAAGAATTCAAGTGAAAGAGGCCTTGGACAAACTAGGGGAAATAGACCACAAATTTAGGGGGAAGTCAGGCAAAAGTGGAAACCCAGACTCAACCTACTGGAGTTAGAATTGGGAAAGAGCCTACTGATGAACCAATTGGGGATAGAAGACCAAAACAAAGAGTGAAATTCATCATACCTATAAAACCTTTGCCTATGGCGGGAAAGGAGACAAAATCAGAAGTATTAGAAGAAGAAAGGAAACCCTCCTCATCAAGTAAGGACGAAGCTCATGTCCTATTTTTAGAACTCAAAAATCTAAGAAAGGAAAATGAAGAATTAAAGAGGAAATTATCTGAGGGGAAGGAAATCCCAATGTCTATATGCATGACATGTTTTCAAGACTTGACAGCAGCGGGATATAAGGTCTATAGAGAAAATATTAGCCCGATGGAAACAGAAATAGAACAGCAGGAGGTTGTTACAGAAGAACCTGCTAATGATATTGTTGTTACACAAGAACCAGTAGTTAAATCAGAGCCTCCTGTAATAATTTACCTAGACGCCAACCGACAAGAACCTGTGGAGGCCACTCCTATTGTAGAAGAAACAACAATGGACACAAAGGCTACTCTAGGTGGAAACAAAGGGGCTAACACACAAGAACCCACCAAGGAAGCTTCTGTTACATAAGAACTAGCAGCAGAGGTGGAACAAACCCATGTAGCAGAGGCTATTTGATCCGGATTTATGCAGGAACGCAACAGAATAAACATATAACCATAAATACAGAGATGCAGCGGAAATAACACTTCATTTCATTAATATCAAAGAAGTGAAATTTGCTTACAGACATAATGGAAATAAAACTAGCTAGGGCGCTGGTAGCTATCTCTGAGAAGAGATGTGGCGGCTACAGGCCTCTGAAATGAGTTACAATGAGGCTCGAGGGCCTATTTATTATTTAGAAACAATGGGAAATCCTAAATAGCCAAAACCCTAACCCTAGGAGATGAAGCGCCAAAACTATGGGCCCCGTTTGGGTAAATTGGTGTTTCAACTTCCCAGGGGCGTAACTTTGGCATACGATCTCCGTTTGACGCGTACCATACCTCGTTAGAAAGATCTATCCGAGGACTACAAATTTGGAACGGGCAACATTAGTCCATGGACCCATGTTGCCCTCCGTTTTCCCAAAAAACGTCGTTTAGGGCCTCAAAACGGCTCCGGAAGTTTAGGACCCGAAAAACCGCTAAAAATAGTAAACTGTGCCGAAACTGAAAAACTGAAATAGACAATGGTGGAGCCCCAAGTGGAATAGGCGGGTGACCACCAATATCCACCTGGATCATTCCTCCCCCTTAGGAAGCAATGGTCCCCATTGCGTTAAGTTCCTCCATGAGATGAGGAAATTTCTGCTGAACTTGGTCCCTGGTGAACCACTTTCCTTGGTGCAGGAGTTGGCCAGCTTTGACAACCCGATATAGTTGGATCTTCTGCCGGCGAGTGTTCTTGATTTGCATGTCCATGATGCAATCTGTGGTGGCCTGTTCCATGCAGTCTGGATTTAACTCAGTTGGTGTGAGTTGTTCTGCAATGTCCGAGGTGTCCAGTAGAGGTGGGAAGTAAGGACGAAGGCGATCCACATTGAAGACTGGGTGCAGACCAAGGAAATGGTGGAATACTGAGCTCGAATGCATTGTTCCCTACAGCCTTGGTGATGGTGTACGGCCTATATCGGAGCGGGCGAAGCTTGCGGTGGGGTCCAGTGAGGCGCTCCTTCTGCAAATGTAGCCATACTTTGTCACCCACCTAGAAGTTGTGTGGCACCCGGTGTTGATCATGGCGTTGCTTATACTTGGCATTGGCTCTATCCAATATATCATGAACCTATTGGCGGATGTGTTGAATGCGCTCGATGAAGCTACTGGCTTTGTCAACTTCAGACTGGACATGAGCTGAATTGGCCTGAGCAGTTGCAAATGGCATGGCTACGTCAATGGGGCATAGTGGCTGGAATCCCAAGCCCACCTGAAAGGGGCTATGGCCGATTGAACTGTGGAGAGCCCGATTATAACTATGTTGTACATAAGGGAGGCTCTCATCCCATGTGCGTGGATGCTGTGAATTGTACATGCGCATAATGTGTACAATCATTCTGTTGACGACCTCTGTCTGGCCATCTGTTTGGGGATGGAAAGCTGTGGACTTGGTGAGCTTGGTATCCAACATCGACCAGAGGCTGGACCAAAATGTGCTGAGGAACCTGCTATCCCGATCTGATATGATAGACCGTGGGATCCCAAAGTGCACCCACACTCGTTCAAAGAAGAGTTTAGCAGTGGCTTCTGCTGTGATATTCTTCTTGCAGGCCGCCATAATGGCCATCTTTGAGAATATGTCGACGACCACGAAAACACAGTCATTTCCCTGCTTAGTAGAAGGCAGGCCCGACATGTAATCCATGGAGATGGATTCCCAAGGTCGACTAGGGGTAGGTAGAGGAGTATATAGGCCTTGCTTCTTGATGGTCGGTTTGGCAATGGCACAAGCAGTGCAGGATCTAATGTGCTTCTCGACATCCTTTCGAAGGTTCGACCAATAGAAATACTTCTGCAAGATTGCTATTGTTTTCTCAACCCCGAAATGCCCAGCGACTCGACTGTAGTGTGCTTCCCATATCATCTTGGCACGCTCGCTTGAAGGAACACAAAGGTGTCCCATGTGACATAAAAGTGCATCTTGGAGGTGAAAATTTGGAATTTGCGTACCCCCCAAGAGTGCCTTGTAAGTTTGGCCGAATTCTGGGTCACTCTCATAGAGAAGTGGCCAATCACAAGTCTCGTGCCCACAAGAGTTGAGCACAGTGGTGAGCGCCATGATCGGTGGTCGGCTGAGGCAGTCTGCAACATGATTGGTGCTACCCTTCTTATACTTGATGTTCAAATGAAACTGTTGCAGATAGGTAGACCACTTCTGATGGCGATCATTCTGCAACTTCCCTTGTGTCTGTATGAACTGCAGGGGCCTGTGGTCTGTGTGGATGATTGTTTCCTTCCCTAAAATGTAATGCTTCCATTGTCGACAAGCTTGCACAATGGAGTACATTTCTTTGTCATATGTGGGGTACTTACGAACTGTGTCAGACAATGTCTCACTGTGAAATGCCACTGGATGTCCCTGTTGAGTAAGAACTGCCCCAATAGCATAGTCAGAGGCATCTGTCTCGATCTCAAATGGCTGTTGCAAGTCTGGTAAAGTGAGCACTGGGGCAGAACAGAGGCGGTTTTTCAGTTCTGTGAACGCCTTCTATTGAGGTTCCGACCAAAAAAATTTTGCTCTCGCTCCTCCCTTGGTGACTTGACTCAAGGGCCAAGTGATATGAGAGAATCCCAACACGAACCTCAGATAGAAATTAGCAAGACCCAGAAAGCTGCGAAGCTCTGTTATAGTGGTTGGGGCTGGCCAATCCCGAATGACTTGGATCTTGGCTGGATCCACATGCACCCCCTTTCATCAATAATGTATCCCAGATATTGAACCTGGGTCATGCCAAAAGTGCACTTCTCCAAATTGGCACACAACTTGTGTTGCCGCGGTGTTTGGAGGACTTGTCGGATGTGGTGAAGGTGCTCTTCCCAAGTCTGGCTGAAGATCAGAATATCATCCAAGTACACCACTACAAATGAGTTGGTGAATGGCCGCAAGATGTCATCCATCATCCTCATGAAGGTGGCGGGAGCATTCGCCAACCCGAAAGGCATGACCAGCCATTCGAAAAGGCCTTCCTTGGCTTTGAAGGCAGTCTTCCACACATCGGAGGGTTCAATTGGTACCTGGTGATACCCAGACTTCAGGTCGATCTTGCTGAAATATTTTGCACCTTTGAGTTGGTCGAGAAGGTCATCAATCCGTGGGATTGGGTACCTATTCCGGACAGTGATCTTGTTCAGCGCCCGATAGTCAATACAGAGTCTCCACGTCCCATCCTTCTTCTGTACCAACACGATCGGGCTCCCACAGGGCGATGAACTTGGTCTGATGTGACCTTTCTGCAACAGCTCCTGAATCTGCCTCTTGATTTCATCATTCTCCAGAACAGAGCACCAATAGATCGGTCCATTAGGTAGTGGCACACCGGGGGTCAAATCAATCGGGTGCTTGACCTGACAGTGCAGAGGAACCCCTGTGGGTGAGGTGAATATGTCCCCGTACTCCTCCACAACCTTATCCATTTGTTGTTGTTGTGCAGAGGAGCCCTGTTTGGAGGTCGTGGCCACAGTCTTCCTTTTGCCCTGGGGGCGGATCATCAGGAAAACGAATTTCCTGGTTTGGGAAATGAGCTTACTGCATTGTTTTGCAGTAACCAAAGAGATAGCGGCAGGAGGTGGTACCTCTGGTATCCTGTACAACTTATTTCCCAAAGTAACAATAATAGCACGAGGCCGAGACTCATACACAGCATGACGCTTCCACAAGTATGGTTGTCCTAATAATACATCAGAAACATCAATAGGAGCAACGTCACATAGTACCTCATCCGTGAAGGGCTTGATGCTATAGGGAAGGCGACACTGCCGGCTGACGCGAAGATCTCGCCCTTGGTGAAGCCACCCGATGGTGTATGGATGTGGGTGAGCTGTGGTCGGCAAGCCCAACCGCTTCACGGCGTCTGCTGAAATGAGGTTCTTTTGGCTCCCATTGTCGACAATGAACTGTACCGGGGAGCCCTTTACCCACATCCGGGAGTGGAAGAGACGTTCCTCCTCCTCTGGATCTTCCGGTTCCTCCTTTTGGATCTTTGCAGTGGCAACAGTGGCGTTGGGCTCCGCATCAATAATCTGTTTCCCTTTTTCATTCGCCTTTTCAGGTTCTGATTCGGAGTCAGAGCATGCATCTAACTCAGAAGCCCTCATCTCGGCCACTAGCGACTGCTTGGCCCGACACTCACTTGTGTTGTGAGTGGAGCTCTTATGGAACTCACACCACTTTCACGTGTCCTTCTTTGGCTTTGCGGTGTTGTTCTTTTCTTGTGGCTTCGATGAGTTGTCTTTAGCCGCCATGCCTTGGCTCGGTCCTTTGTTCTGCGGTTTGGAAGCACCTTTCCCTTACTTTTGATTCGCAGATCCAAAGTCTCGCTTCTTCTGCTTGAATTTCTGCTCAATCTTGGCAGCATACCGGTATGCCGTACCAAGCGAGGAGATGTCGAGGAACTCCATTTCCTCCTGAATGTATCTGTGCAGACAACTGCCATACTTTAGCACCAAATGTTTCTCTGAATCTTTGATACCCAACTTTGTGCGCGGGGTATGGAACAGATTCGTCAGCTCGTGCACATCTTGATCCCTTTGTTGTCGCAGCGTGGTCCATTGTATGTACTTGTCCTCATAGCTCCCCACGGGATAGTACTGTTCCTTGACGGCGTCTCGGAAAGAATTCCAAGTTGGTACGGCCGAGAACAGAGAGGGTTTTGTTTGGTCCTTGTTCTCACAGTAGGTTTCCCACCAGTCCTTAACATGGGGGGTAGCTTTGAGGAGTGCAAAAATAATCTTCTCCCGGTCTGAAAAGTCATGAACCGAGAAATATCCTTCTAACAGATTCAACCATCTATCTACGGCATCTATGTCTATTTGACCCTCAAATATGGGAATGTCAAAATTTACTTGTACCTTAAAAGGAGTCGCGCCTCCAGAGTGGCTGTTGGATGCAGATGCGCTGCCGGTGGGTAGCCGTTGAAGGATCTGAGCAAAGTTATCCATCATCACGTTCCTTTGTCTTTCGAGGGCCTCCTCAAGCAATATTTTGATAGGATCTCCTGCTCCCTCATCTTTCTTTTCGTCCCCCATGGGCGTCCGTCGAGGTTTGCGAGGCTGATCTTGCAAAGGTTCCACCAGATCGAGCCCTAGCTCCTTATACCCCGGCCTCGTTGGGGACATGCAAAGAAGGATCGAGAAAAAGCAGACCGCTCTGATACCACTGATCCGGATTTATGCAGGAACGCAACAGAATAAACATATAACCATAAATACAGAGATGCAGCGGAAATAACACTTCATTTCATTAATATCAAGAACTGAAATTTGCTTACAGACAGAATGGAAATAAAACTAGCTAGGGCGCTGGTAGCTATCTCTGAGAAGAGATGTGGTGGCTACAGGCCTCTGAACTGAGTTACAATGAGGCTCGAGGGCCTATTTATTATTTAGAAACAATGGGAAATCCTAAACAGCCAAAACCCTAACCCCAGGAGATGAAGCGCCAAAACTATGGGCCCCGTTTGGGTAAATTGGTGTTTCAACTTCCCAGGGGCGTAACTTTGGCATACGATCTCCGTTTGACGCGTACCATACCTCGTTAGAAAGATCTATCCGAGGACTACAAATTTGGAACAAGAAACATAGGTCCATGGACCCATGTTGCTCTCTGTTTTCCCAAAAAACGTCGTTTAGGGCCTCAAAACGGCTCCGGAAGTTTAGGACCCGAAAAACTGCTAAAAATAGTAAACTGTGCCGAAACTGAAAAACTGAAATAGACAATGGTGGAGCCCCAAGTGGAATAGGCGGGTGACCACCAATATCCACCTAGATCACTATTACACCCATTATTGATGTGGATATTAAATGCAGAAGAACATTGAGTCCCATCTCGGGATGGAGTTTTGAGAAAATCTTGTTAATTTCCGAATTACAAAAGTGGAAACAGGAAGAAATCTCCCTTCAAGAGGGGACAATTTCGCCGAAGGAAAATCAGAGATAAATAGACACTTTACATGAAATATGGATGAAATAAGATTTTAATAAAGGATGGGAAAACTATAAGAAGAAGGAAGCTATGAAGAAACAGGAGGAATAGTTGTTGCTGTTATAGCAGCAGGTTCGGGATCTCACCATAGATAAGCAAAAAATTCATGACCTCGCCCTCAATTTGCTAGGTTATAGGCGTCCTTCTCCATCTTATCCTATCTTTCTATGGGAACGTTACTTCCTATTCCAGATGAAAGATTTTATGGAGGACAGGCCTTATTTATGTTCTTCCACTCAAATTTTTCTAGATGTTTTTCGTGCCTCCAATTTCGATGAGAAAAGCTTGTTGTGTGAGTTATTATTACACAATATTATTTTTGAACATGTGAGTATGCAGATGGTTGTGACAATATTCTAATATATGGGATATCTTCAGTTGAGATATTTTGTGTGCTTCATAAAGAATCAAATTGAATGGTATTTTACCATCAAATCTATGGAGGCTAATGAGGAGAAGATGGCATTGTGGGTTCGGGAAAAACTGGGATGGGCTGCCGAGTTAAGGCGAGAATTAAGAAGAATTTTGAGTACCCCTGGGATTAAAGAACTGGCTACCACCTATAGAAGAAGAATTGTGAACTTCTACCTCAATCAGTTTTCAATGATGAAGAGCCGAGCCTTGACTGGGTGCTTGAAGTGCACGGAAGCCAGCAGTGCTGAGCTACTAAAGGGGGACCCATTCTCATTCTAGAATTTCATGGTGGTTGTTACACAAGTACCAGATTATGCACAGATCATAAAATCCCTTGGTGCTTTCTGGCTGGGATTGAGATTCAAGTTTCCTTTGATCTGGCTGCCAATTGAGGATTATCAAAGTAATTATGAATTGAGTAAGTATGATTCTGAGTCTTGGGTATGGTGGTTGATGGCCAATTAGGGGTACAGGTCTGCAAAATAAGATATAGCTGGTACTTATGATCTCATCGACCTACACCAGAGATACTCCCATGAGAGATGAGTTTGCATGAGGACATGCATGTATTTCAGTTGGGGGGAGATGTTGGGTGCTAGTTTTGCACACTTTTCCTACACTTGTTTTCCCTATTTTTCCTCATGAATATAACCAATGGGACTATATTTGCCTCTTTTTCCTACCTTTCTATCCTAACTTGTGTTGTTTCACCTTATCTTCATTACTCTCCCATGTCATCAATTATTATGATATATCTTGCCTTTTTATGACTAATTGAGGATGAATGTTTGGAGAAGATCTATGGTCTTTGTTTTGTCTTTCCAAATGTCATTTATAGCACTAAATATCTCGAGCACGAGGTCCACGGAGCAGCTAAGAGGGTGTTGTTACACCTTGCTATTACAGACCCATCGAAAAACTGCTATTACACTCTGCTACTACAGACCTGCTAGTGAATTGCTGATACAGTTGTACCACTGACTGGATCTCATCAACACCTATTGTTGACCTGTCCTTTAGCTATGACTTCAGCTGTGGTTTCATTGCAATAGCTATAGAATTTTTTTAGCAATGTATTTTTGGATAATAGCCTAAGGGCGATTTTGATTGTAATCTATAATTTTCTAGGCAAAACTTTATTAAGAAGTGGTTATAACTATATATATTCTATTTCGATCAGCATGAGAATCATAAGATTCTCATGACTGATCTATCCCTTGATTTTCTGAGATGAACCACTATATAGTTCTCGGCCCTAGAGGTCGAAAGGTTAGCAGAGAACAACATTATTTTGGCTCTGTAATTGTGCTCAGATTAATACATATTATCCTGTTATTGTTGTTACACGCGTTATTCAATTTAGTTTTCGTTAAGTTCTTTCTCTACCTACGCCCTACTAGGGAGGAAGGGCCCTCCTTCTTAGCAGGGATTGTAGTGATTAAGTAGGTGTGTGTATTTATTTGTATTTCAATTTATGTATCAGTAGAGTGCTTTTGCTATTGTTCAGTTGTGAATATATTCGCTTCAATTTCAATACTTTGTTTGATGTTACACATATGATATTAGAGACACCAGCTGGATACTTGTTGTCTAGCCTGCTAGAATAGATTAATTGAAGTGTGATTCCAATCTTGTAGATCATTTTAGTTCTGCATGAGTGATTTATTTCCAACATTTACTTCAGAAACAAATTCTTTTCTTTGGAATTGCTTCTGGTTGGGTGTATCGGCGTAGAAAGTGCAACTGTCATTGGAATAAAATGATTTCCCTGGATTGATAATTAATGTGTACTGTTTATTCATTTAATAGTGATTACTATAGCCAAACATAACATACATAAGTTAAAATACCTTTTTCATACACATTTCAAGTATTTCAAGAGAAAAATATCATTTTAATTAGGGTAATTTCGAGATAGCTAAACAAAATATCTTCAAACAAACAATGACATGGATCTCATTACACAAAAATCAGAAAGAAAATTGTTTTTGATAGAAAAATTCTTCTTTCAAAACAAAATATATTCAAAAAAATACTGGCATGGATCTCATTACAAAAAAATCAGCAAGAAAATTGTTTCTAACAGAAAAAGTCTTCTTTCAAAGTATGCCAATTCATGGTAAGATTCATTCAAGAATTTTTTGGGTTGTGAATAAATCTAGGTCACAAGGAAAACAAGGATAATGACTAAAAATGAAGAATACAAAGTTTCTGGACAGAGATTAATTGCAATTTTTTCTTGTTACAACCCTAGCTTACACACTGAAACTAACAAAAATTTAAAAATAAAATGTATCATTTAAAACTGAGAACGTTATAAATTAATTGAATCTAGGTACAATCACAAAAGGCTATATATTAAAACATGAATGTGCCAAGATCATGCGTAGAAAAAGTGGCATGATAATGTGAAATAGAATAAGCAAGATGCTGATTTCATCAAATAAATGGAGTGCAAAAGAAATAGATTTTGACAGAATTACGTCGTCATCAGTTTCTGCATCGTTGCTACCAAAATCATTTTGATCATCATTTGGGTTAGACAAATCCGCTAGCTGATTGTCTTCATCGTATTTATTGTCATCTTCCATCAGCCAAGTTATGACTTCAAGCTCTTCCTGGTCTTCCTCTTCTTCGTTGGGGCTTGATTCTTCATTCTGTGGTCGTTCCTCCTCGGAGGAAGCCAGGTGGTCTAATGAAGTCCTACCACGCTTGTCCATGGCTCACCTCGGCTTAGCTGTGGAGGATAGATCCCAGAATCTGTATGGAAATTTGGAACACAAATTTGAAACCATTGAACCAGCGATGGTTTTAATATTTGACAAACAAATAAAACTATTCAGCTGTAGAGGATGGATCCTAGAATCTGTATGGAAATATAGAAAGAAAATTCGAACCCTTGAACTAGTGAGGGTTTTAAAATTTGACGAACAAATAAAACTATTCATATACGAAGGATAGATCCTGAAATCTGTATAAAAAGCTGGAACACAAATTCAAAACCCTTGAAGCAACTAGATAACCTAGTTATTATGATCTAATGTCGGGTCAAAGGTAAAAGGCTTAACGATGGCAATCAACTGCTCGAATGGATAAAATTCTACTGTAGGTTCAGGTGTAAAAGGCTAATATGTTTTGTGGAGTGTCAATAATTCCATATATAAATATCAAGTCTCTTACTTGACATTCTCTAGTCTGAGAAGCAATGAGTACGGGGGGGCTACACATATAGGTTGATCAATTAAACCATGCTCTCTCTTTTGATCGAATGGCTTAGTTCCTCGAGGTATGAAGAGTCCCTTATTAGACATGACACACCCAAACTAATCCCTCAAGGTCCAGGAGACTTCCCATCTGCATGATGATGGCTGACTAAGCACAACAAGGTGGGTGTTAAAATTTGACGAACAAATAAAACTATCCTTTCGTAGATTTTTCTGTCGTTCGAGTGAGGCGGGGAGGAGTGGATTTTAGTAAAAGAGTAAAAAGTTTTAGAAACCCTTTTTTTATTAATTTATTTTTATTTTTTCATCCTTATATTCGTGGATTGGGAAATTTTCCTTCCTAATGCATTTGTTTTCAACTTCTCGCAGAATTTGACAGAGGGGGAGGGTTCCTGCCAATGTTTTGAAGTTCCCGCCTTTTGTTGCTAGGATTTCCTCTCAATGAGGGTCACTAGAGAAGTCCTTGTTGGTCCACTCTCATAAGGAGAAGGTTCTAATGGAAGAAATGAGCCACTAATAATATATGGTTGATGTATTATTAGTTTAGATGCATAGATATATTGTTGATATTGTCAAGTAGGTTTTAATATATATCATTATTATTAGATGCTAAGATATTTCATTTATAGAGTATTATAATTATAGTATTGTTCTTGTTTTAATATTTTTCAAGTTGAATATATGTAATTGTGGCTAATTATTTCAATGATTTTATTTTAGGGTGTTATAATATCAATTTAAGGAAACCGTAAAATGGAGAGGTTTGAGAAATAAATACAAGGATCTTCATAGGGTTAAGGAGTGTCAAGGTGGTACAATATTGCATTAAGAGAACGAGATAGAAATTTAGGAAATATTGATACAAATTGCACATATGTATATGTTGTGGTGAAAATGTAACGATGTTTTTGAAATGATTTTGTAAGGCATGACAATGGTCAAGTTTTCCATGTTTTTTAGAAGTATGCATATGTACGTAATGGTAGAGTAAATGACTTATGTTAGGAGGGATGAGTTTGAACCCCAAAAAATGCAAGAAAGGACATCAATATAGGAACGTTGGTGGTGTGGGTCAATGAACATTGGGCTATTTAACTTGCTTTTACATACATTTGTTTTTTTATTGATTTTTTTTTTTTTATGAACACAAGCAAGTGGAAATTAATTGATTTTAGACATTGCAATGTGGTAGAAGCATATCCAAAGTTTTGAAAACACCACTTTAACTATAAAGCTACAACCAAGTGGTATTTATTCCACTAAAGTCACTCTAGACTTTGACCTAACCTTATCTTAAGTAAAAAACCCCCTTAAGAAGGAAATTTGGCCCATAGGGGTGAACATGTCACATGGAAACATTGAACACTTCCGGGGGAATAATAACCAATTATTTTCACCCACAAAGAAATAAGCAAGCCCCCATCAATGTTATACATTACTTTAAATGCGTTGAGTATCCTTGGATGCCTCTAAAAATTGTATTGAATGTATGTGACATTAACTGAGTTAACCAACAAAACATGCCTTCAATAATGGTAAGAAGAATTACACACTATTTATTGCATTCAACAATCAAATGGGGCTTTAACACTTGTAACCAACTAATGATACATGTAGTTGATCAAGTTTACCAATCTAACACGCTTCTACTAGTGATAACAGAAAGGTACATGTCGGTAATCGGGCGACTGTTGGGTACCAAATATGCATACTTTTCTCTTCTATTTTCACCCACTCTTTTATCTCTTTGTATCATTAATTGTTCTAAACACACGAGGTAAACCCATTTCCACTGTCTTATATGGAATGCTTGATTAATGAAATAATATTCATGGAGATTTTACCTACGCGAGTATTAATTCTATTACTTCTACAAATCTGACAGTTAAAAGGTCACATCTGCAAGTCACAGAAGCAACTCTGAGTTCTCATCATTATTTCGATATGTTGTAATAGCATAACAGATCCAAACCTACCCCAGATCGATTTCAGACCTTTCTTGGTTTTCTCTCGGCAGCTATTTTGGTCGTTGTAACAATTGTATATTTGTAGATATTAGTTGTTATATTGGGAAGAAGGGTTTTTTGAACATTTATATAAGAAGGGTCTCAGGGCTATAAATCAGGGTTAGCGAGCAAGAGACCAATTTTGTAACAGAATAATTTTAATTAATTGAATGCAAGTCATTTTTCCATTCCATCTGTAAGCTATGATTCTACCGCAGCCCTGGCCAGAGATTTGGGCCCACTCTTCTGATCAGGTGTTGTGTTATTTCCTTTTGTTTCTTTCACATTTTTGTTTGATTATTTTAACTAATGTTCTAGTAGGTTTCTTCAATTGTTGTGAATGAATTTATAATGATGCAATTTATCTTTAATTATTGTTATAGTAGTTTTGGTTGTTTTAATTTTTTAATTTGTGATCAATATCGGATTGTGCCATTTCTCCTACATATACCTTGTGCATTACCTTGAAATAATTTACACACCCGGATTGACAAATTAATGTGGAAAAGGGTTTAATAGTTTATTCACACTCGAGCACCAAAATTTTGGCATCGTTGTTGGGGAAGGCTAACAAGGTGCAAGAACATGATCTGTAATTGATCCAAGGATCAATCTCTCATCTTAGGGAGGGAATTTGTTACCCTACTCTAAGTCTGAAGCGTAGTGTTCTATTTCTCTTCTTTTCGATTGTTTTTTTTTAGAACTAATCTCTCGTCTTAGAGGGGGAATTTGTTACCCTGCTCTAAATCCTGAGCGTAGTGTTTTTTTTTCCTGCTTTTCGATTGTCTTTTTTTGTAAATCAATCCTTGTCTTAGGGAGGAAATTTGTTACCCTACTCGAAGTCCTGAGTGTATTATTTTTCTTTCTTACTTTTTGATTATTTTGCTAGGGGCCAATTTCTCATCCCGGGGAGGGTATTTGACTACCCAACTTTAGGACCCAAACTTTAAATTTATTAGTTTTTTTGGTTTTCTACTTGAATCCAATCTCTCATCCTGGGGAGGAAACTATTTTTCCTACTCCAGGTCCTGAGCACTTCTATTATTATAATTATTTCTTGCCACCAATTGCATGAAAAAAGATTCAAATAAGAGGGGCAGAGGAAGACCCCTAAATAAAGGAAGGGATCAAGGAAGGAATATGTATATCTAGGAGATCATCGCAAAGGTTGAATCAGAAGCATCTTCTCATCCTACTGTCACTGTAAGGGTTCATATGAAGTCTAAGGGCTAGTCGGTTGAGCATCTAGTGCCATCCACGGTACCAGAGGGAATCCTTTCAATAGTAGAAGAAGAAGTAAATAAGTACCAGTAGAAGAAATACCCCTGTTGCTGACAGAAGGAGAAGAAAATACAATTAGAGGGTCAGAGGAATTGAGAAATTCTAATTGGGAAGAACAAATCCTGAAGGAGTTTACGTCACCACAAGACTGAGGGAGTGATGTGAAACCTCCTGCAATTGAATCACCCCAATTATTAGTTATAGAACCAGTTGAAATCCTGAGTGAGTATTGGAGGATATTTATGGCACCTACAAGTTCCTCTAATGATTTCCCAATTGGAAACATCATAGATGATGCACTAATGAAGCCCATCCCTTTAATAGTTGTACCTAATTTTCATGGGCTTTCCTCTGAGGACCCTAATACATTCCTCTTTGAATTCGATATTGTCTGTCGGGGGTGAAACTATATAACTTATTCTTAGAAATTAAAGATATTTCATGCTAATTTAAAGGGAACATCCCTGCAATGGTTCATGGGTTTAGGGGGAAAGACTATCTCCTCATGGGATGTGATGAAGGAAGCATTTTTGGAGAAATACTAGGATTACTGTAAATCATGTGACATCAAGGAAGATATTTTTAAGTTTGTGGACAAAGAAGATGAGAATATGGAAGATTTTGTGGAACCATTTAAATACTTACTGCAAAGGTCAGGCCATAGTGACCTGGACAAAGTTATTCTGAAGATCATCCTTCTCCGAGAAGTCAGGGAAGATTCTCTCCAACTTTTGAACATAGTAGGAAAGGGGGACATCTCAAAGGAAGACTTTGACACTATCTGTGGGTTGTGCATTTAGTGTTCACAAGGGGCTGCAAGAAATGGACAAGGAATTTTTTCATCAAAAACATCTGATGGAGGGGTCACAAAGGCAAAAATTGGAAACATACTAGATAACCTAAGGATTGATATCCTAAGTACATTAACTGCCCAAATGGACACTTTGCAAGCGAAACAAAAACAAATGGAGTTGGAAAATACTATGGCTATATTCTACCCACAGTCCAGAAAGAAGCATCCGCTGAAAGAATGCCTGTTGAACACAATTGAATCCTGTGCAATTTTTGAACAAACCCATGTGACCAACTCGTGCCATTCCTTTCCAGTATTGAAGACAGTTTTTCAAGGAGCAAGTGAAGAGAATGTGGTGGATCAACTGTACTTCATGGGACCGAAGAAGCCATGGCAGCCTCAACCACCAGTTATGAATCCAGGTATGCCTTAGGAACCATCTTAGTATTTTAATAATTTTAATATGGGTCCCCAATCTATACCTTTTTCACCAATGCGGTCTCAATATCAATATCCACCCTAGCAACAATGGGTTTCCCAGACTAGTTCGAATCCTTCATGGGCTCAGAACTAGTGTGGACCCTCTCCTATTGGACAGTTTCCCCAATCCATGCCACAACAATAACTTAAGTTTCCTTCCAATGTACCTCTAGGCAATCTATCCCTTCAACCTCAACTTCCTATCCAACCCAACCCAAATCCTCATAATAAAGGGGTCCAACAAGATGACACTCTTAACCTTCCATCATATAGCATTTATACCACAGGACTTAATGATATAAACTTACGATCTGGGCAAGTAGTGAATGCTCCAACTTCACCTATTATCATAGAACAAATTGACAATGAAGTTACAGAACTAGAACTAAAAACTTTTGGGGATAAACCAAACAAAAACATTATAAATCAAACACCTCTCCAACTTGCTATTATTAACGAGGGTTGTCCAATTAATCTTCCATATTCTGAAATATTGACCCAAAGTAAACAGAGCCCTTGAGTAGAGTTCAATCTTCTGGGAGAATTACAAAATATTTTTGTTAAAATACCCTTGCTCTAAGCTATGATAGACGTACCTATATATTCAAAAACTCTCAAATAATATTGTTCTAAGAAACCTCGAAAGAAATCAAGGGATCCGTTAACCACCCATGTGATGGGAAAACCTTCTGACATCATGCTGGGTGTTATCACTCAGAAAAAGTGAAACATCATTTGACATAGTTTTATGAGTTCATTTGTTAAAGGTATGGTTATAGAGTTCATTAGGAAAATTTAAATTTTTTCATATTAACCTATCCTAAGGTCTAAAGCCACCCCAATTCAAGTCATATCATGTCCCATCAATCATCATTTGATGACATATTCCATTTCCCAAGCTTTTGAATTTGAAAAGGTCACTTTAGCCAAGATTTCTTGTTTTCGTAGAAAATTACACAATAAAAAGGCAGTTTTCACTACGAAATTGCTAATACTTTCATAGCAAAACTGCCCAGAAATGAACTAACTACGCTACAAAAAGGGGTTTTTTGTCTGTATTTTCAAATTCAGTGCTAGGTGTCAGTCAATGATTAGAAGTGTTAGGGTGGATGTCATTCGAGTTAGTTAGGGTTAAATCAAGGTACAATGGTCATGGCTGAGGTCATTATTACTATTTTTAGCATGTATAAGTGATGATTAAGCCATGGGTTGTCATCAAAACTTTAAAATATTACCCAATTCAGTCATTTGTCATTATTTTCTCCATCTTTGCATGCTACTGAGTTTTGGAGAGATGTTTCACCAAGCCAAGCTGGTTGCTGTAATTTTTAAAATTTACAAGTGTCACTGAGCAAGTGAGGCAGAGAAGGTATAATATCATGATGGTTGCAAAGAGGAAGACCAATAAAGGTGGACACTACCTCAGATATGAGCCATCATACATGAATTTGATTAATGAAGACCCAACTTCCTTAGAAATTTTCAGAAGAATAAGGTGTTTGCAATTTTGCCAAAGATTGCAAGGGTGCCATGTGCAGGTTTCTAAGGAGTTTGCCATCAGTTTCAATGGGACAACTTCAAAGGTGGGAATTTTGAACCTCACTGTAACACCAGAGACCATTGCAGCAGCAAAAATAATCCCTAGAGGAGGATAAAAATGGTTCAAAGGCTTCAAGTTAACCATGCAATAATGTAAGGAATTTATCAAGCCAAAGCATAGTGAGATTGATCTCACAAATGCCATCCCAAGGAGCTACATGAAAGTCAACTTCTCAAAGTTGCTGCTAATCATTCAAAAATACTTCACCTATGAAGGGAGGTATCATATGGTTTATTCCTACCACCTTAGGCTTCTGCTACGTTTTGTTCATAAGAGGTATCTTATTTACCTTTTTACTTATAGAGAAGCTTAGCTAAAATGTCAGAAAATTTTCAAGCTAAATATAAAGGAAATGAAACCTCACTCTTTCATCATGGTTTAATCAAGTTGTTGGTTTTAGAGGAGTTAAAGAAATTATGTAGAGACGGTCATATTTTATTTTTATCAATGGTTTTGAAGTAGATTCCATCACTCCTAAAAGAACTCTTAAACCTAGAGATATACCATCACCTTCAATGGCAGAGCAAATTGAGCCAGTGATCATGGAGACAGAGCCATTGCAAAAAGCTGACACACCCAAAGTTACACCTCCAAAACAAAAGCCAACAGTGAGAAAACATGGCAACAAGAGGGTTACAAGAAGCCAATCAGTGGCTAAGGCTAACTTAGAAGACATTCAGCATGCTATTAATATTGAATAAAATCCCATAGTCCAAGCTGAAGATATAGATGAGGGAGGAAAGAAGCTCAAGAAAGCCAAAACAGCTAAGAAGTTAGAGTTTGAAGGTGAATATGCAAGATTCATGTTTAAAGCTAGGAAACCAATGACAAGACATGCCAGAAAGGTCTTGGAAAGCAGTAAAGAAGCTTAGAAGGTCACTAAAACTGTCCAGCCACCACCAAGCATCATTGACTTTTCCTCGCCTGCAAAAGAAGAACTAGTCATTAAACAAAGGAAAGGAAAAGAGAAAATAATTGGAAAAACAGAGATTGAGGTCCTTAAGGAGCACTTGAAGTTGGAAAATGATGAAATATCAGTCTTGAAGAAAGAGGAAAAGAAGCACAAGGTTCAGAAGTTACAGTTTGAGAAAATGAAAGAGATTTGGGAGGATCAAGTCACAAGTGTCTCTAAGACCTTGGACAACATAGACAAACTGATCAAATGGACTAAGCCATTGAGCAGAGAGGTAAAACATATCAGAAAAATGAACCTGCACCTACAGTATAATAATAGGACACTAAAATACCAAGTCAAAGACCTACAAGAACAACTGGAACTGATTCATGAAGAGCTGGAGAAGAAGGGCTTAAAGATGATTGTGGTTGAGGAGCCCATAGCTCAATTGATTATTAATGAAGAGAAAACACCATAGGGGTCTTAAGTTGAGGTTGATTATTTTTTAGAAGGTCCATGGCATGCTGAAGACCAATTTTTTACAGTTGGATGTCACCTTTTTGAGATAATGTTGAAACCGGAAATTCTATAGTTTTTCACAGTTTCGTAGCATTTCCTAGGCTTCCAGCCAGGAAAATGCTACGAAAATTTCTGTAGCAGATTATTTTCTTCCAAAGTCAATTTTTGTAGTTTTTAAGGAGGTAATCTAATGGTGGTGATGTGTCATGACTTGGTTTACCCCATAGAATAGAAAAGGAGCAGATTTTTTTAGTACAAAAGCTATTTTTTGGACGCTATGAAAGCTTGCTACAAAACTATCATGTTTTCGTAGCGAGCTATTTTTGAAGTTTTTGGAGCACCCTAATGGAATTTTTGGACAACTGGACTCCTCCAAAAGGTCAAGGGACCTTACCATAAAACATTTATGACTTGAAGAAAGTGTTGTGGAGACAACTCATCAGTCAAAGCTTTTGTAGAAGATAAAGGCTTTGCATTCCTGAAAAATAGGTTTTTGTTCCACGTGTCTAGGAGGGTTTTTAATATGTAAAATAGTTATGAACTATGTCATATCCTATTCGGGCATGTGATGCTTATTTTTAACTGACATGTAACTGTTTCAAAGAAAAGGTAGAATGATGTAATAAATAGGAGTTTGAGTCCTAATAGGAAATGTCTTCTTTAGGGTGTAGCTCTCATTTTCTTGTTAAAATACATGTTTTTCTGTTATATGATGTGTCATAGGAAGAATTCGATGAATCTAACCAAGAGGAATTTCATCCTGCTGTAAGAATGTCTATTTAAAGGCAAATCATCAAAGTAGTAAAGGGTTGGAGATTTTTTGCACCAAACTACTGCTTTATTGTATTTGACTTATATCAGTAATATAAAGGAATTTCTTCTTAACAGACCTGAGATTCTAATGGGATTTTTAAATTTTTTTTATCTATATCTTTATGTTTACCACTTGCAGTAGATTTCATCCCTATTACTCATTGTTAACACTAGAAAATCGTACAACAGAAAATGGTATCAAATAATGTCGAGCCCAAGGATTTACAGGACAAGGATAAATTATGGAATCAAAAATATTGAGAATCTCTAAGGTTTTGAGCAATTCAAGATTGAACTAGTCATAACTACCCGAAGGCACACTTTTTCCTTCAAGAAGAGCTCCTTTTGTGCACATTGGAGCCCGATAAGCGCGTATTTCTAGAAATGGAAAAAGTCCCTTTTCAGGACCACAAGCAAGCAAATGACAGTTTCGCCTTATGTGAAAGCCGCCTAAGGACAGCACCAGTGCCTCCTTAGGCCTTGTGTGAGCACACAAAAGCATATTTCAGCCCACAATGGAATATTTCCCCTCCCTTGGGTCACTATCCACCATGTACCAAGGGAGGGAAGGAGGTTTGAATGCTCACCTATATAAACCCTCAAAGAGATGAACAATTTGTGAGCACAAGGTTATGTTGGCCAAAGTTGCCCAAGCAACACTAGCTGTTTGTGTGAACCAAGGAGCAGGAGCTGAAGAAGGGGACTCAATTGTTGACCACTCAACAATTTCATTCCATTGCAGCAAAGAGAGAGAGGTGAACTGCGTCAGAAGGCAGAACTTGAAGGACATAAATCCTTGCATCGGGTCCTAGAGCCTCTGCCTAGGCCCTTCAGCAAGTGGGTAAGATTTGTATTCATTCCAAGCATTCAATGAGAAGAAGGCCATCTCACCATTGTTTACCTTGTTATTTTTTGGAACTCTCTATTTAGCTTATTTTTATGTTTTTAGTTTTACTTTTACAAAGCATACTTAAGTGTATTACTTCATTTTAAGTCTTATACTTCTGAGCTCCCCCAAGATACTGCCTGTTACTTATGGTTTAGAGAAAAGGCCACATTCTCTAAATGCATGTGATTTCATAGACCCATGTCTCTAATCCACCACAACAGCATTGGCGACTCCACTGACATGTTTCAAGTTGATGTGATTGTGCCATTGTTTGCAGGAGACCCTTAGTCTATGATGGAGTGGAGCTGACAGTCCTCTGACCCATCTTGTATTCCTGAGACTCACTGAGGTGACAAACTAAAGAAGGCAGCTCCTAATTTTTTACTTGCAGGAATTTTGTGCAATATTTTTACACACAGACACATAGGGCGCACGTTCAGAGGTGACCTACGTGTAGGAAGGCGCACCTATCAGAGGCTTTTGCGTGCAATTTGCAAATATATTTTTTTCTCCCTACCTTCTACATTTTTTTTCTGCTTGTGAGTGTGTGTGGTAGCCCCTAATGTATCTGCCAACGCCTTTGTTCATACCCCATAGCTTCTGAAGACTAATTTTTGCTGCTTTTTGTAAGCATTTAGTTAGTTTTCATTTAAGTTGATTTTTTGCAAAAAGTACTCACATAGTTTAAGTAGGGGGCGAATTAACCATTGCTTTCCGAACAATTTATGTTTTTACAAATTCTAGTATACACACTTAGCTTAACTAGTCCATGTAAGTGGCTCATGACCACACATGCATAAGCTAGTGTAGAAATTGTTTAGTTTAAATTGCAATTTTTTCATTTAGGAAATTGCGGGACTAGGATTGAGTTGCAAGTTAGAGTAAGTAATCTCTGTTGTCTTTGCGCCATTGGGTGACCCTAGAAAAGCATATGAGCACTCTATATTTGTGATTCACCATCTCCCTTTAGTCACTCACATAGACTAATTAGGAGGTTTTGGAAGCGGCCCATTATCCGCAAATGCTTTTTATTTTGAGCAAGGAACAACGTCACATAGTTTAACTAGGGGGAAATTTGTAACGGATCACCGATATCCATATGTTAAAATTATGAGATTTTTCACCATACGCTCACATACATTCACCCACTAAGAAAAGAAAGCCACCTAAAAATAACTTAAACCAACTCACTAAACTCTCCCCACAGGGGCCACAAGAGAAATTATAGTTTAAGTTAGGATCGAGGGGGTAGGCATCCAATAAGCCGCCTTGATCACGCTTAACATTTGAAGCCTAGAAGTTTTGTTTTTAGAGAGCTTAAAATCCACCTATCAGCCCACGGAAAAGAAAAACCGAGCGCAGTAGAGACCCGATTCAGAGGGGGTTAGGCTTAGGCGCAGTGCGTGTGGTATCAGTTGTGGCTACCTGACCCGTCTGATACTCGGTACTGTTATCTGACTACGAAGAAGCCTAAGAATTGAATGCTCACATGGGACGGTGGATCTTAGTGGCCAAAACTAGGGCATCCTTTACCCTATAGGTGACGGTGCAGGCAAGCGCCAGACCCTCTACCCTTACCTTGGTTGATTCTCTTCGGCTGACTGGGGGCATCGCCAGTTATTTCAGGACATTGTGCTAGCACTCGCAAGAAATACTCTCAAGGCCGAGTTACTTTTGAGAGTGTGAGGACGCTATTAGGTCTTCTATTTTTTTTAGTATCACGTGCAAAAAAACGAAACCATTTTTTACTTGATTGATCACATAGATTAAATTAAAGGAAAAATCATTTCTTTTTCGCTTTGTTTTATGTATGTGGCCATAAATTTGACGTGATCATAAACTTAATCCCCTCAAAAAAAATTTCCAAAACCTAACTTGGACGACCCTCAAATGGTTCCAATGGAACCTCGTTGGTCCAGGCGTCTTTTGGACCTCCCCCCATTAACGGGAGGGGTTCCAGGTCTTTCGCCTTTTAGGCATCAAAGATGGAACATTGCCACAGTGGTTGGTTCCTCTTTTCTTGGAGAAACCTTCATTGGGAACCCTAACCGGTCTCCCAACACCACACCGCACATCACTCCCCCCTCGTCCCCTAGGGGGCAGAAGAGTGAATCCCATACGGGAAGCCAGCTGAATTCACAACCGAGTACGTCATAGACTAACCCTCATTCTAACCAAAACCTCATGTCTTCACATGTTTCCATGGCGTCAACCTCTCAGTCACCTTTCTTAGTGGCATTAAATCTACCGGATTTAAACAAGCTCACCAATGACCCCATCACACACAACCCCAATTGGCCTACCATGCCCACGAAGCTCCCTACAGACATACCAAAGATTGAAGGCAAGCAAGCAGAAGACCCAGGGAATCATATAATGACCTTTTTACTGTGGTGCTCATCGAATAGCATCATTGACGATACTATTCGATTGAGGCTATTTCAACGCACTCTCATGGGAGTGGCCGCGAACTGGTGCGTCGAGCAACCCCCTGCTTCACATAGAACCTTTAGCGCCTCGCTTCTGCGTTCCTCACTTACTTTCAGTTACCCATTCACCATGATTCGGGAATGGAATTACTGACTCATTTCAAACAATCACCCTCTACCCACATTTCTGAACACCTCCACGAGTGGAGACGGCGTCGTAGCTTATGCAAAGCTCAACTCGACAATCGAGTCCTTTTAGATCTATTCTTGAAAACTCTGATGGCAGAGATTTCAAAGGATGTGGCGCAATGTAACCCCACATCCGAAGAGGACGCAATCAGTAAAGCCCAGCAACTTGAACTGATTTATACGAAATCAATATACATATACAATATCCTGCCTAACGCCCCGTGCGTGCAATCTTATCAAGAATTTCCAGGCGCATCAAACTCTGCAGGCGGACTTATTGGGTCGATGACCCAAGGGTACCTAGGCAGCAGCAGTCAGAATCTCAGTTATACACATGGGTCTACCCAGGACATATCTCAACCCAGATTCCAAAGTCATCATATGCAGCAACAAAATTTGACTAATAGGGTGCCCGCATATGACCAAGGAGGACCTTACCCTTTGGCCGGGGGGACCTAGTACGCAGGAAGAAAAACTTATGGAAGAACTCCCACCCAACGGCTAGGTGAAAATATGGGGCAACAGTATGCTTAGTCCTAAGCACATAACCCACCAATGCAAAAAAATGCACAGGTGAACTTTGTACAATCGTCCCAAGATCAACCACACCAGTATGATTAGGAGAATTACCCTCCTAACATGGTCAAACGAAACGTAAAAAAAACCCAAAGGGAACCCTGGACATGGGGGTAGCAGTCAACAGCGCCCACCATGACCCCGGCCTGGAGATAACTTCAACCGGAACCAGGAGCCAAGCAATGCTCAAAATAAAGGCAAAATGCCACCTCTATGAACAAACCATTCTTGTTCGATATGTGGTGAGTACAGACACTATAATCACCACTGTCCCGAACTCCTTGAGCTTAAAAAGCTCCATAGTAACCGAGGACAAGGAGTATCTTCCCAGACAACTACAGTTATGCAAGAACCCTTCCCCCATCAAGGAATGGTCAGCACTTAGCAGAAAAACCCCAACGATTCCAAGAAAAACAGCCATGAAATTTACATGGCCGGCGAAGAAATGTTTTTTCAAACCCGGAATCACAGCTACGACACCCCACCAGACACCGATATGTCAGGGGCTAGTACGTCCGCACCAACTACACCTTTAACCATTCCAAAGATTCCTTTGGAACCATTGCCAAAAATGGTTAAAGGACCTAATAGGGGAGCAAGTAACTACTCCAAAGCAGCCCACAATTACAACATCGTTGACGATTTAGCCCAGTCACCTATTGCTATGTCTACTTTGGAGGTACTACAGTCATGCTCGAAGCAGCAGAAAGCCCTAATTTCCACCTTAGGCTCCGTCAACCCTGCCGACATGCGCATGATGGCTTTTGATTTAGACAAAGCCACCCCAGGCTTCCCTCCATGGTTGCCTTTCAGATACCAGTATCGGTACAGAATATCACTATTCACCGATATGTCATAGATGAGGGTGCATCCACATGCATCATGTCAAATAATGTATGGCAGAAGTTAGGAGCCCCACAACTCAAACCTTCCGTCATCACACTGAGGGCATACGACGGTCAGCACTCCACCCCCGTCGGTCTCTTCCAAAACGTACCAGTCTGATTAGCCAGAAAAATGGTCCACATAGACATCGAAGTCTTGGATGCTCACTTGGATTACAATATACTCCTTGGGCGGAGTTACATGTATGCCATGTTTTCCATAGTATCCTCTGTTTTTCGCATCATGATGTTCCCCCACGAGGATCAAATCATTACAGTAGACCAGTTGATGCACACTGAAAAGCTTCCCTTGACCAATACATATATGGTTCTAACTTATGTAGACACAACCACTGATGGTCTTTCATGGTATCAAGAATATGGCCCTAGCCAATTCAAATCGTCTTCCATCCTAAGATCCTTCCTAGGAGATCCTCCCACTATCCCTGTAGCATCACTCGATGCCACAGCGGCCTCAGTATGCATGATTTCTACATCAAGCACCAAGGTTAGTCAAGACATGGACTCAAGCAATAACAACACCGAGGAATCAGCTACTGTAGCCTCCTTAGTCTATGCTGCCTCCCAAACTCCTTTCCTATACCCACCTTCTAGCTTCACCTCCCAACAAGTCTTGGCAACACTGGTACTACCCAACATATCATTAGCATTCCCAGTGTGGTACCTCGTTCCCCCTCTAGGAACACCAGCTACCAACATTACTGCATTTGGATTAAAGCCTCCTGGTCTCGAGGAGCCCCAACCTACCCAAGCGACAGTTGAAATCACCCCCGCAAGGGAAATCCCCGCTGTGAAACCGGCGACCACGATAAAGAAAATTTCCAAGAAAGGAAAGAAAGTGGTGACCCCTACCATGCACAGGGAGTCATCAGCCTGTGCTATATGTGATGTCATAGAACACCCTACTCACATATGCCTAGAGTTGGATAGATTAAAACCACTCCTCGGCTGCGAGGTAGGCACCCCAAAATGACAGTCCCATAAAAAGGAACTTACCACCAAAAATTCAAGCAAACCGCTGAGTAGCAATCATGCATGCGCCCTCTGTGACACCTACGGGCATTATACCCACCATTTTCTAGAAATACCATGGTATAGGGATGCCTTACACATGATCGAGTGATCCTATCAAAAGGACCCCTCCATCCAGGCATTTGGAAATGAACCGCATACCATCTGGTACCTACAGGAGGAACGAAGGTCACCAGATCGACAACCATTTTTCCCTCCTCCACCCAAGCCATCATACACCAACCAGGGAAAAGGAAACCTAGTTGGCTCATCTTCTTGAGATCCAGGCACATCGATTACTGCAAACAGCTTGGTCAGGTCTTTGACCTAAGGTCACCTAGGCAATAGTAATCTTTATTCTGGGAGATCCTAAACGGGGGGCACTAACCAGAAATGCCCTCCCACATGATCTCAGTCCAGGGGCAACCACAACTAAAATCAAAACTAGGATCCAAGTAACAAGCTCTCAAAAAATAGTAGCGATACCACACATTCGCACTCCTGAAAAAATATTTTTTTCAGTGCCGGCAGGTATGCACCCTCCCATCTTCCTTTCCAAAATTCATGTTTTTCAATAATATTGGATGAAAAGAAGATGCTTTCACTTGAGGCAATTTTTTTTGCAGGAAGAACCCACAAACCATTCAAAACACCGACCACTGAAAGTTTCGGAGCACGTATCATTCTACCCTCAGCATGATAGAGTTCTAGAAAACTTTGCATATCCTGACATCATTTCTCCATCAAAAATAAACCATAGGGTCCTCATACCCAACCACTTTTATCATCACCTCACCCTACATATGATAAACATCCGCGATGGTCGGTAGAGCCTCCCCTCCATGGCGATTGTCATCTCAAGTAGACCATACATCACTCCACAAGTGACGCCATGGCCGTACCACTTTAGTCTGGGAAGCACCTCATGTCCATCCATATATCATGCATAAGGTCAAGTTCACCATTCAAACTAAACCCCCTTCCTGGATGACCGGGTTGTACAAGCAGAATGAAAGTGCACCTCCGCGCATCGCATTTGGCCTGCCATACCCCCATCAGCATTAATCCATCTGCGACATCTTCCGCTTCATCAACCCCACACATGAGACCAGCCAATGGGACCCCTAATCCCCAGCAAAACACCGTCCTCACACCATCAAGTGAGCAACCCTCTTTTATGTTTTGGGGTACCCATCTCTGTGTTTTGTACAAACCAAACCCCATTATTTTATTCTTTTTGTACAAAAATCACAAACAACGCCATTCGCCTCCTCGCCCCCATATTGCACTTTTTCCTCCCATGGCAGTACTCCCCTTTTTCCCTTGGTCGAAGTATTTCACACCCTCCATATATGCACCATTATGACAATCATAGCCAGTTCATACCCGCCCTAGAAGTCCTACTGACTCTAGGGATATTTTCCCTTCAGAAAATACCTATGACTACCGCCAAGCTGCTCAAATATACTTTGACCTCAGGCCACTGAACCCCCATCATCCATTTTCAACCACCACTCACTAACATGCCTATGATAAACCCATTATGGTTTGGTTAAGGATCCCTTTTTGTCGACATAAACACCTCTTTTCCAAAAGGGAAGTGGTACCTTGGATGACCCCTCCCCATGTACAGGCGTATCCTTGGGTGGCACTATGGGAGATATCATTTTCCATAGATGTCATCGATCCTCTTGAAATTCAACTACAACAAAAGCTTTCACGTCATGATGGTATCGTACCTTACAACCATTGCACTTTGACCAAGATCCGTCGAAGACCAGTGCCTTCATAAGCGTCCCTGACAACAACACTTACACGGGAAGGTCCTAGCCAATACATATGCGTACATTGCGCAATGATCTACCATACCAAGATTATGCATATGCGTACCACATTCCACCTATCGTCAAAGAAAAATGCCCCTAAGGGCATCAGCAGTCATCGTCAACAACCACCAACATCACTACCACAGTAGTGACATAGACAGCACATGTATTTGTCAATTTTGTTTAACTAGCCATAGCATCACGAGCATGGGACATGCCCGCCTCGTTGAAATTTTGCAAATATGTTGTATATTTTGTTTACTTGCAGGGGGTCCCCTAGGCAGTGGTTATCTCAGAACCGGTGCAAGATGTTTTCCTTCTACACACAAGCCTCGCTCTCTCTCTCTCTCCCTGCGTACGATATAGAAAAGAAACTATAATGTATTTTAGCTATACAGTTCTTCCTAGACATCACAAATTAGGGGGCATGTGTGAACAATGGAAAATCGTACAGTAGAAAACGACATAAAATAATGTCGAGCCCAAGGATTTACAAGACAAGGATACATTATGAAATCAAAAATATTGAGAATCTCTAAGGTTTTGAGCAATTCAAGATTGAACTAGTCATAACTTCCCGAATGCACACTTTTTCCTTCGAGAAGAGCGCCTTCTGCGCGCACTGGAGCCCGATAAGTGCGCATTTCTGGAAATGGAAAAATTCTATTTTCGGGACCACAAGCAAGAAAATGACAGTTTCTCCTTATGTGAAAGCTACCTAAGGACAACACCAGCGCCTCCTTAGGCCTTGTGTGAGCACACAAAATCATATTTCAGCCCACAATGGAATATTTCCCCTCCCTTGGGTCACTATCCAACATGTACCAAGGGAGGGAAGGAGGTTTGAATGCTCACCTATATAAACCCTCAAAGAGATGAAAAATTTGTGAGCACAAGGTTATGCTAGCCAAATTTTCCCAAGCAACACCAGTTGTTTGTGTGAACCAAGGAGCAGGAGCTGAAGAAGGGGACTCAATTGTTTACCACTCAACAATTTCAGTCCATTGCAGCAAAGAGAGAGAGGTGAACTGCGCCAGAAGGGAGAACTTGAAGGAAAAACATCCTTGCGCCAGGTCCTAGAGCCTCTGCCTAGGCCCTTTGGGAAGTGGGTAAGATTTGTATTCATTCCAAGCACTCAATGAGAAGAAGGCCATCGCGTCGTTGTTTACCTTGTTATTGTTTGGAACTCTCTATTTAGCTTCTTTTTATGTTTTTAGTTTTACTTTTACAGAGCATACTTAAGTGTATTACTTCATTTTAAGTCTTATACTTCTGAGCTCCCCCCAGATACTTCCTGTTACTTATGGTTTAGAGAAAATACCACATTCTCTAAATGTGTGTGATTGCGTACACTTGTGTGTCGAATCCACCACAAAACTCATAATTCATATTTTTATGCTCTGAATTCCTTTAGTGATGAAATGACTGTGTTGCTATATGTTTCATCTATGATTTTCCTTTGTTAAAGACCCCTATCTGCCTCAGCTTCCATGTCAAGAAACCTTGCCATGGAAAATACTGATTGTTGACTCCATAAGCCCAATGGTAGCAAGCTTGTATTCTTTCAACCTACAATTAGAAAAAACAAATTAATTTTCAAATAGAGCTAGTCATCTAGTACTATCATTATCAAAAATCATAAACCCCTTTGAGAGAGCCCTTGCAGAATGAAGAGGCTAAGCTTCAGTCAAAATTTGGTTTGAAACAATTACATAGAGTTGTCTGATCAGTAGCCAATCAAGTATAATTTTGTGATAACACTGGGAAAAACCATTCTTGTAAAATATGGGAACCCAAGGAACCCAATTCTAACGGTACAAATTAATGGGGTTGAAATCCAAAATGTACTGGTAGATTTGGGTGTTGCCATAAATATTATTATCTTCGAAACAATGAATGCATTAGGTCTCAAAAACATTAAGCCAACCCCTACTGTCTTGGAATTCGCAGATAGGTCTACAATTAAACCAGTAAAGAAGTTGTAAGACGTTACTATTTTGGTGGACTCATGGCACTATCCCGTGGACCTCCTTGTATTACAAACATGATCCCTAGTCGATGATCATCCCTTGATTTTAGGAAGACCTTGGCTCGTAAACACGGATGCCTATATCAGGAGTCAATTTGGACATATGATTATATAAAATGGGATGGTTACAAAGAACCTCACTCTCTATCCTCCTACGAAACCGAGCCCATCAGAGAAAATATTATCCAAGAAAAACCTCTACCAATGGAAGAATATGAACCTAAAAATGAAGAAATTAGATCGGTCATTATCATTGGGCAGGTCCTTCAATTCAAAACAGAAATTGAGGACAATACCATTAACACTTTTATTAATGATCCCATTCTATTTCTAATTCAACTCGTCAAATTTTAGAGTCTTCCATGAGCTGTGAAACGCAGGAAAATATTGAACTAGAAGATGAAATTGAAGACATCCCTGCAAATTCATCCCATGATAGTATTCTGATTGAAATTGAACCAGGAAAGACACTCAAAATCAACCAAAATCTGTCAGAATCCCAGACAAAGAAGCTCCTAAAATTCCTTCAACACCATCAGGAAGATTTTTTCCTGGGATTATACTAACATGAAGGGGATTCCTACTAGTTTATGTAGTCATCATATTTACATTAAGGAAGATTGTCGTCCCATGAGACATCCCCAACAGAGAATGAATCCCTCTCTAAATAACATTTTCAAGGATGAACTTCAGAAATTACTGGATGTAGGTTTTATTTACCCCATCTCGGAAAGCTAATGGGTGTCTCTGCTAGTTATCGTTCCCAAAAATAATGGTAAATGGAAGATCTGCGTGGACTATAGGGAACTAAACAAAGAAACTCAAAAAGACCATTTCCCTTTGCCATGCATTGACCAAGTCCTGGACACCCTGGCTGGGAATAATTTTTTCTCCTTCCTAGATGGGTTTAGAGGGTATAACCAAATCCAGATAACCCCAGAAGACCAGGATAAAACAACCTTTACATTCCCATGGGGGACCTTTGCATACAGGGTTCTCCCATTTGGTTTGTGTAATGCACCTACAACATTCTAGAGGGAAATTCCGGGAATTTTTATTTATTTATTTGATGACGGTGTTGAAATCTGTATGGATGATTTCAATCCATATGTGAATTCATTTGAAGAAGGATTGGCGAATCTCGAAAAAGTACTCAAAAGATGTAAATAGACTCGTGTATCTCTGAGTATATGAGGAAAGAAGGAATAGTATTGGGACATTTTCTCTCAGCTACTGGCATTCAAGTTAATCCGGCCAAAGTAGAGGTAATACTGCACTTCTCCATACCTAAGACACCCACATAGGTACGTATTTTTATCAGTTGTGTTGGTTATAATAAACTTTTTATAGAAAAGTTTGCTAAAATAACACATCGAATTTTTCAATTGCTAACAAAAGATGCAGAATTTTTGTGGACAAAGGACTGTGAAGTAGCTTTTGTGAAGATCAAGGCATTGGTTTGTGAAGCTCGATCCTTCGAGGACCTGATTGGTCATTACCATTTCAGATACATGTTGATTCCTCTCATACAACAGTAGGAGCAGTCTTAGGACAGCAGGTAGACAAGACACCATATGCAGTTTACTGCATCAACAAGAATTGAACTGTTGTTGAGTTAAGTTACACGGTGACTGAAAAATAATTATTAGTTATCATCTATGCTATCAACAAGTTCCTACACTATATCACCGGGTATCCTACTTTCGTACACACTGATCATGTAACAATAAGGTATTTGATGAATAGACCTGTCACTCCTGGTCGCATTAAAAGATGGTTGCTATTGCTTCAGTAATTTGATATCACAATAGTAGATAAACCAGGAAAAGATAACATAATTGTTGATTTTTTGTCTAGAATGTTTAATAATGATGAAGACACACCCATAGAAGATATGTTTTAGGATGAGCATATTTTCACAATTTCTACTAAACCTCCATGGTATGTAGATATTTCCAAATATCTTGCTATAGGTAAGGTGCCCCGTCATTTGTCATAAAGGGAACAGTGGAAAATTATTCATCATAGTGCCTGATATTCCTAGATGGAAGGATACCTTTTTCATACAGGAGTTGATAAGCAGGTTCAGCATTGTGTATCTGAGGATGATATCTATGAAGTGCTGAACGCTGCCCATGATGGACCTTGTGGAGGGAATTTTGAAAATAAAATAACATGCCATAAGGTGTTACATATGGGATATTACTGACCTTATATCTTTCAGGATGAAAAAAATTATGTCTGGAGGTGTGATAGTTGCCAGCGCATGGGGTAGCCCGGTCGATTTGATGAAATACCTTTGCAGCCTCAGGTAGTCCTCGAACCTTTTGAGAAGTGGGCTATCGATTTTGTTGGGGCCTTTAACCCACCTTCCCATAAAAAGGTTCACATTTTTCTCTGCACCGATTATGTGACTAAGTGGGTAGAAGCCAAGGTTGTTGCGAAAGCAACAAAACATGCGGTTTCAATTTTTTTATTTGAAGAGATTTTTGCTTGTTATGGTATTCTGAGGGAGATTGTTTCAGATGGAGGAGCACAATTCACATCACACATGATAGCAAGGCTTATGCAGAAATATGGGGTCAAGCACAAGGTGGCATCTCCATACCACCCCTAAGCAAATGGACAAGTGGAAAGCACAAACAAGGTATTACAAAATATCTTGACAAAAATCGTGGCATACCATCGTTAGGATTGGGCATAAAAGTTGCCTGAAGCTCTCTGGGCATATAGAATAACATGGCAGAACACTACTGGGTTTTCACCATTTGAGTTGGTTTATGGGAAATCCCCGTTGTTCCCAATAGAATTTGAAATTAGTACGCTCATAAAAACTCTTTAAGTAGGTTTAGACATATCAGATGCCCAAAAACGCCAGCTAGATCATCTTAATGAACTAGATGAAATCCGTTTAATGGATGTCCATAGGACTATTACTATTCAGTAGTAGAGGATGAAATGGCATGATAAGTTTATTAAAAACAAGGTGTTTCATATAGGAGATTGGGCATTACTTTATGAATCTCATTTTAAAGATTTTAAAGGAAAGCTTTGCACTTGCTGGATGCGACCTTACGAGGTGGATGTTGTATTTGATAATGGAACAGTCAAACCTATCACAGTTGACGATACACGTGCTTCTTTCATAGAAAATGGACTCGCCTAAGACTTTACCACCATCTAGCATCTAAGGATGCCTTCATTAAAAATCTCTCCGAGAAATCTGGTCTGAAGGTTATCAGTGTAGAGAATTCTTCCTCTGCATCCTTGTCCTAAAAAAAAATATTAATAATAAATACTGTTACTATTTATTTTTTGTCTTTTTGTAGGAGTTACTATTGAGGAGAAATGTTGTAGAGCTAGAAACTTCCTAATTTTTTCTTGCTACTAGTCCTTGGTTGATTTTACTCCTTGGATGTTGTTACTCCAGATGCTACTACTTGTGATGTTGTTGCTTCTTGATGTTGATACTCATGATGTTGTTACTCCAGATGCTGCTACTCGTGATGCTATTACTTCTTGATGATGCTACTCATGATGTTGTTAGTCTGGATGCTGCTACTCATGATGTTGTTACTCCTTGGATGCTGCTACTCCGTGATGTTGTTACTTTGGATGATGTTACTCATGATGTTGTTACTCCTTGGATGTTGCTACTCCATAATGTTGTTACTCCTTGGTTGTTGTTACTCCTCAGATACTGTTACTCCTGATGCTGCTACTCGGGATGTTGTTACTCCTTGGATGTTGCTACTCCTTGATGTTGTTACTTCGTCTGCATCGTTACTGCACCGTTATTCTGCCAACTGTCACTTCGCTCAGGCAAGTCACTAGGTACGTCTCCATTTGACTCTTATGGATTTAATTAAATATTCCATGGATAGTATATTGACGTCGTGGAGGAATATTATTAAGTTTTTTGGGGGGGGGGGGGTGGGGGGTGCCGTCATAACTAAACGACGACATAATTAAACCACACTAATGATTATTCCAAAGTCATTATTAAAACCTTGTGTTGTTGGTACGCTCCACAATCCTTATCGTATTTCGTATAATCAATAATATTTATTCGGATTAGAAACATGCACATGTTGCCAACCAATCAGTCCTTTCCAACTCATGCAAAATAATTACCATCTCATTCATTGCACTTACCATAATATGCCATGATTTTCTTCATTTCCAAAGAAATCACCTGTCGTATTTACGGTTATTTCACCTCATTTTTCACCATGTTGTTTTTGCCAAATTTGGTAGCCGTCACTCTTTCCAACGGCCTGCTGCATCCATAGTGTTGTTACAGTCTCTACAGGATGGGTGGAATGGCTATGCAGCATGAACCCGAAGATACAATCTTGGTCCGTAGCAATGCAGAAATGTGGCAAGTTTTTGTCAATGCAGGATGGGATATCTATTTTAATAGATTGCAAGGATTCGACAAGGGAATCACAATAGATTTTGCGCTAAATTTGAATGGGAATTTCTCTCAATTCAGAGGAGTAGAAATTCTCGTCACAGAAAAAGCCATCGCAAAAGTTAGTGGGCTAATACAATAAGGACAACAGGGGTTTTCTCAGATAATTCCCCTGCTGGAATTTCCTGAATTGTTTTTGCACGTAGGAGAAAGAATTGTTCAATATGGGAGAGGGTATGACCGTAAATATTTACCGTATCCATGGAATGAGGTAGCAGGTTTTGTGATGAAAGACATAACATGTGAAGGATGGTCTACAACTCTATTCAAGTACCATTTCAAAATCCTAGCTCACCTTCGATTCCCGCAGGCATAGGCTCATTCTTTAAACACACCTTTCTTTTTATTGAAACAAATTCAGCACATGGTAGAGTCCACTCAAAATTCGCACCAGGTGCTGGTAGTCCTCTCCAATCACGGAGTGATTCATTTGTCGGTTATGCATGCAATAGCTCAATTTCAAGTTTCCTGGGAAGAGCTATGTGAATTATTGGAAGAGGAAGTGGCAACTGTTATCGCTGCTAGGGAGGAAGAACCAACACCTCTGACTGACTCAACAAAAGAGGAAGTGCCAGAGGAAATGGAGGAAGAACCAGTACCTCCGATTGACTCAGCAGAAGACGAAGAGCCGGAAGAAATGGAGGAAGAACCAGCAACTTCTGACAATTTAGTAGAAGAGGAAGATCCAAAGGAAATGGAGGTAGAATAGGAAGAACCAGAAGAAATGGAAATGAAGGAAACAATTGGTAATACAGTCGAGACTATCACACAAGAACCATCCTCACATGTGGAACCTATTGACGAAGGAATCATGGATATAGGGGATGAATTTGATACTATCCTGCAGTCATCGACTTTCATTAATGAAGCACAGGGAGAAGGAACACTAGCTAGAGGGTTGGAAAGTGATGTTGTTACGCAAGAAACGACATCACCTGCCCAAATAGATATGGATATTGAAATAGGTAGGGGTGTTACACAAGAACCACCCCCGTCTCAGTCAGGACAAGAAGATAGAGAAGGAATGACCCTTGAGGTCGACACTTCTCCACAAGAACCAGTGTCAACCACAAAATAAGAATAAATGCACAAAGGAGGCTTGGCCAAAGTGAGAAACGAGGGTTATAAAGAAAATAAATAAAAGGTGGCAGACAAGACTAACACAAATGAGGTAAAATATATTCTCCATTCTCTTTTCAAGCCATGATGCTTAAAGGAGCAAGGGGGTTTCATTCTCCCTAATGATTAATAAAGGATATCGTTGTCCCGCCAGTACTGAAGTTTGTCGATTCAGGGAAATATGTGACCGATATCAGTCCATAGATTTCTGATTCTCAGCAAGGGAATCCTGAAGCTCAAAAGGGAGAAGGGTATTCTGTGGAAACATCGGAGCATAGAATGGCCAATGAAGGCACTAACCAAGTGATATAATTTCCTGAGTTAAGGAAGGAAGAAAAGGAGAATTCTCGATAAGAAAGGAAACCGAGTAAGGAAGACCTAACAGAAAATCTATTTGATTCCATTAACAGTGTCCCATCGCCTCCTAAACATGATGCAGGGTTGGCATATGAATTCATTGTTAAGCAAGAATGGATAGAAAAATGTGAAAGCAGGAGACCACCTCTCAAGAAAAGGTATAAAATTCAGTTTAACGAGATCAAGTGGCTGAAGATGGAAGTTTGGAAGTTGAGAAAGCAAGTATCTCGGTTGAAGAAAGAGGTTAAAGTATATAAATGGAAGGCAATGAAACCTAATATTGAGGTTTCCTCTGCCACTACACAGACTGGTCCAATTGAACATCTATTTGAAGCCCAAGAAATCTTTCTAGCTGCTAAAATTTAGAAATGGAAATCTGCTACAAATGAACATAAGAAGGAGACAAAGAGGGTTCAGGAGCAGGCCACTGGGATTATTACTGGGTATGTGACCAGTTATATAGAGCATGATAGAGGCAAGATAAACATCAGGGTAAGATGAAGGATTTAGAAGAACAGGTGCAAATGATGAAAGCAAATAAGGAGAAGACGTTTACCTTGGCACAACAGGTAATGGAATGTAGACCTCCTGCTCATAGTTATGCTTTATTCCTTCATGAGAAGTTCTTTTTCTTCTACCTGTAAAGTATTAATTAGGAAATTAGCAATGAGATTGAGGATCTGATACAGTTCCTCCATATTTTGGAAATTCATGATATCGTGGGTCAGCACTTAATGTGAAAACTTTACATGCATGATTATTTCCTGAAGCATGATCGGACCTTCAATATCGTTCCATTTGTGGGTGATATTCACCTGAGAGCCTTCACCTCCTACATAATCAACAAGGTTAAATGGAAAAATTCCTATGATACGTTTGAAGAAAATCAAGTTACAAGGCCACTGATGATAAGGAGGGAGCATTTCCAGGCAGCTAATATTTATAATAAGCACTTTACCTTTTTACAGATTGAGGGACATAAGGAACATATGCTGGAAACCCAAAAATGGTGTGCTGACCTATGTGTTAGAAATGTAGTAGCTTTTCGAGATGAATCTCTTAACAATTGTCAAAGGAGGTGGATGTTGTCGTTATCAGCTGTCAAAAATCGGGAACCTTTTGGAGCACCCAATTTTGCATGAGAATTAGAAAGAGTGTTGTGTTTTGTAGCATGTATTCAGACTTGTGGTGTCTGGTGGATTGGACTAATGTTTCAGTTCCCCCTCATTTGGTTGCCAACATATCAGTATACTCCCGCATACAATGTTAGCAAGAATTGGTGGAAGGATGGCGTTCTGACAGAGGGATATAAACCCCCTGGAACAGAGATGGCTGGAGAGTATGACCTCGCTCAGTTTCATGCCGACCACAGTCAGTCCAACCCAGATTTGAGAAGATGATGAACTGCATGAGGACATGCAGATAGACCAGTTGGGGGGAGATGTTGGGTACCAAATATGCATACTTTTCTCTTCTATTTTCACCCACTCTTTTATCTCTTTGTATCATTAATTGTTCCAAATACACGAGGTAAACCCCTTTCCACTATCTTATATGGAATTTTTTATTAATGAAATAATAGTCATGGAGATTTTACCTATGCAAGTATTGATTCTATTATTTCTGCAGATTCGGAAGTTAAAAGGTCGCATCTGCAAGTCACGGAAGCAACTCTGAGTTCTCAGCGTTATTTCGATATGCTGTAACAGCATAACAGATCCAAACCTACCCCAGATCTATTTCATACCTTTCTTGGTTTTCTCTTGGAAACTAGTCTGGCTATTGTAACAATTGTATATTTGTAGATATTAGTTGTCATATTAGGAAGACGGGTTTTCTGAACATTTGTATAAGAAGGGTCTCAGCGCTATGAATCGGGGTTAGCGAGCAAGAGACCAATTTTGTAACATAAGACTTTTAATTAATTGAATGTAAGTCATTTTTTTGTTCCATATGTAAGCTATGAGTCTACCGCAGCCTTGGTCAGATAGTTGGGCCCACTCTTTTGATCAGGTGTTGCGTTATTTTCTTTTGTTGCTTTCACATTCCCATTTGATTATTTTAACTGTTGTTCCGGCATGTTTCTTAAATCGCAGTGAATGCTTTTATAATTCTGCAATTTATATTTAATTGTTGTTACAGTAGTTTTGGTTGTTTTAATTGTTGAATCTATGATCATATCGGATTGTGCCATTGCTCCTGGATATACCTTGCGTGTTACCTTGAAATAATGTACGCACCCGGATTGATAAATTAATGTGGAAAATGGTTTAATATTTTATTCACACTCGGACACCAACAATGACCAATGTGGTATGCTTCAACATTCGTAATTGAACATAAATCTTGTTGATGGGGTTGACCAACCTAACATACCTCTAGTAATTGTATTTAAACATGCATGTTGATAGGGTTAATCTCGAAGATAGTGTTAATAAAAAATAGATGCTAATAACCAATCTAACACCTTGTAAAAAATCACAACGGAATGTGCATCTCAGTAAATAAACTAATCAACATGACATGTTGTTCATTAAGATGATTGACATGACACACAACTTGCTAAGTTGACCAATTTGACAAACTGTTGGTTTTTTCATTGAGCTAACATTCCTTTAATGAACACAACCAAAGGTGCATGATGTTTAACAAATGAACCAACATGACTTACCTTTAACAATAGTAACAATGTGCGCAAGTTGTGGATTGGGAAAACCAAATTAACATACCTATGATAATCGTAATCGACCATACATGCCTAACTTTGATACATATACAAACTAAGTTTGTATTTACTTGTTATAATTGTGATAGTGTTTCACCTTTAAATTTCACAGGCTTGAATCTAAGGGAAATTAAGGTATGTGTACCTCTATGGATTAAATAGTTAAATCATTGCATGAAGGGCATCCATTGTCCCATGAACAAGGGGGCATCACATGCTTTAGCATCTAACTATATTACAACTTATATTAAATACCATTATTATTTTCTTGTGTTAATGTGAGTGTTTTTCATATTTAATATGTAGTTAAGTAGATTACCCCTTTAATAATTAGTGAAGTATTTAATATTGGATGAGAGAGTTGTAAGGTTGAAATTTCTATACCTCGTGTTAATTTGGGTGTTTATATCATTTCAATGAAAAATTGTATTTCATACATATCCATGGATCAATTAAAGGAATGTACACATCCCAACCAAATAAATTCAATAGTTGGGTTAGAAATAGTGGTTGGCAGGAGTTCATTATCATATTAATCCAAGGGTTTCGAGACTAAAGAAATCAGGGCATGTGTTTGATTTATGGGCTAATGTTTGAAAGGGTGATATGAGGAGAAGAGTTAGTGCAAGTCCTTCTTATGGAAACGCCCTACACCTCTTCCTTTGGTTCTTAAATTAAACTTGAAAGAAGTGATTACAAATATATGATACATATAATGTGTTAACCATTCACAACATCGCAACATTAAAAATTTACACGAGATGCAACTTAATTCATGCTCAATAGATTTTGGCCTTTAAAAAAGAAATATATGGTACCATGAGATAATATAGTGATTCACCAACATTGAACACCAAACAAATGACCTAAACGAAAAATGTTATTTATGGTGAATATCATCCACCATAAACTATGATTATTCGCCACTTTGATACTCCTAAGTTTATGGTCACTCATTAAACATTCCTCCAAGAGTTGTTTCAAGCTTCTTAAACTTATTCTTTCTCAAAATACTGACAGGGATGTCTCATCATCGTAGCATTTTTCCTGCATCTTTCATCAAATTCTCTACAACCGTGTTTTTATGTTATCCTGAATTTCCATTCCAGTTCCACACATTTTCCTCTTGCGTCTTTTAGAGGGTGTCCTTCATTATCATGGTAGACGCAGAGTCACATTCATGGATCCTTATTTTTTGGGGGGAAAGTCTCATTACTTGTAGTGGATTCTATCTAAATAAAAACATGGTAGGCAATGTAAGATCAACCAAAATAGATTAGCACCTAAAATACCATCGATTTCGAGTTAACCTCTACCCTCCATCATGGAAATGTTTTTGGTTCAAATAACTTTTATAAATGAATAACATCATTGTGAGTAAAAAGGTAATGTGATTTGGCTTGGCATCTTATTTTTGCATTAGATCTAAGAAAACAAGGGAATTTTTACCATACTCATGCATTCCATAAGAAATAATCATCGAATTCCATGACATGACGTCTCTTCTAGGTATTTTGTCAAACAGATGGCGTGAAAAATTGACAATTCCACACTTAACATACATGTCTATAAGAGCACTCATCATAATAACATCAGACTCAATCCCCCTTCTGAACACATAATAATGAATCTCTTTACCTTGTTGCAGAGCTGCTAAGTGTGCATAAGCAGGGAGAATGCTAGTGAGTGACCATGTTCGGCCTCATACCAGCCACTTGCATTTGATGAAGTAGATTCAAAGCCTATGAAGGAGGCCCATGTTGGGCATAGCCTTTCATTAGTTCTTTGGAATTACCACTAGCCTGCAAAAGAGATGTATATGTATTGAAATTTACCGTGATGCCATTCTGGTTCATTTGATGGAGTACACCTTGACCATTCCCCCCAATGGGAAAATTAAATTCAAATGGGAAAATGAAATTCCAAAAGAAAAAAGGCACAAAACGTTTATCATAATGTGAAAAAAATATTATTTGAATATAATAAATATTTTAATTTTTTTTAAAGGTATTAAAGGTTATAAATGTTTTAATGTTTTTCAAAAAGAAAGTTAATTGAATTTGTAAGTTTTTTTTTTTCATTGTATATGACTAATCTAGATCCATTTTAACTTCAAACTGAGAGGGATCAAATCACTTTTCACTCTTAAAGAGAGGTTTTCACCTTAAGAAATATTTTATTCCTTCGTTTAGGCGCTTGGTAGATCCAGAGTTAAGATGGATCTATATCGGTTTAATTATTAATTATAGTTATAGTTATAATTTATTTTATTTTCTAATTTTTTTACGGAGTCAAAATGTTAAAGATGACATCACAACATCTCTACCATGGGATATAAATTCAATAATTATGGAGAAAACCTATAGGCCCATGGAAACATTGCAGGCAGAGCAAGGGGCGTGGAGTTTATGACTAGAGAGAGGTGTTGTTTTGACAAAAAATGAATAGGCTCTGAACAATGTCACGCTCTAATATCCTAGTCAAAATGAAAAATAAGATTAGATGATAACCATGAGATTTTTATTCACGTGATATGTATTTTTTAAGTACATAGATCATCACCGTGATAAACCCTTTGAAGAGACACAACTACTCATCAAATATGTTTTTCAGATGTTTTTTGGTTTCTTATTATCGGACCCACATGAAGGAGGAGGAGTTGGTGGATTATGAATTTATGAGGTAACCTTATCAACTTTTTTCATACATTGATGTATCTTTTGTCTCATAAGGAAATTACCCATGATTTTTTTTACAGGAAACCTAGTTTATGGGTGAGATCTATACTCATATAGAGGGTTGTTGGATAATTTTGTGTATTATTAATAGTGTTTAAATATTAAGGGATAGTGATTTACATATCATGTCAATTCCTTAGGGGAGAATGATTCTAAATATAGAACTTTTAAAAATCACCAAAGTTCTTTACCTATAACTTGGAATGACCAATTTCAAGTTTATAACATATTTTCTGATACTTAATTTTGGGGTATCTCAAAATATATACATCTTATTACACTCAAAATTTAATTTAGGCACATCTACTGAAAGATTGAACCTAATATTTTATGTGTGTGCTAAAATGGAAATTACATTATCCTATTGGTATATTTTTATGAAAACATTACGACTTCAAAAACTATGATGCCAAAAGCATAAAGTTGTTAGAAGTTATGAATTTAAGAATTTTTTTATCCTTTTTGGAGGGTAGATGTGAATGATAATGTGGACAATTTTAATTTCACATATGTGATCTAAATAAAAACAGCACAATAGATAACCCAATACATTAGCTATTTTGTGCTCATTGGTGCACTTAAACCAAAAGACAAGAAACAATCACACAACATAGATATTGTTTACTATCAGAAATTCGATAATAATTTTTCCACTAGTTTGATATAGCGAAATAGATCCAAACTCTCACTTGATTTCCTCCTATTAATTCCATAATCTATAAATAGCTAACTTTTGTAGAAATTTATGCTACTTGGATCCACATGTTGACCCCCAATCTAGTGTACTAAAAATTACATTAATTTTCATTGCATGTAAGAGTACAAGAAAGATACTATCATGTTTAGCATGATAAAATAAAAAATATACTAAAAAACAAGGATATGTGGGGTTTCTCACTCAAGTTATCAATCTAGACTCAATTGTATCCATTATTTTCCAAAAGAATGCACCAAGCACTTGAATCTTTATCATTATTATTAAGTTAATGTGGAGTATGACTAAGACAAGGATCTTCAAAATATATTTCATCAATTGAGTTATTCTCATCCTCACTTATAACTTGCTTTGTAGAGTCCTCAAGTTCTATGGGATGTCGCCTCTTATCTTCTCCACAGTGTTGAAAATGTTCTTTAAAAAGCGTATCTTGAGGATATTTTTCAACATAAATTTACCATAAAAATTTTAAATTAGATATTCATCAATGAGATTGGGTGTGGTGTGAGTGGGTTGGGTATTACTAACATCATAGATATGAGCTCAAATTAAGGAAAAGGTGCAATATTTCATTTAAAAAGAGCCTACTAGGGTAGGCATGGTAGAAAGTTCCTAGCCCGATATCTCAACGCTTCATTTAGAACTAATGAAATTGAGTTGCAGAAATTGAGAAAGAGAAAAATAAAAATGCCTGAGGATGGTTTTACCATTATGAAGTGCCTCTACATGATATTAGTGGCACACTTGCTTTTTCATAATGACTTTGATCCTTTTCTTTGAGAGAAAATAAAACTTCAATATAATGTATTGGATTATCCCCATTAAACTTGAGAAAGAGTAATCCATTCCCTTGAAAAAACCTAGCTTTAAGATTGAAGGAACTATTATGGGCTATGAGACAATTTTAAAATAATCTCTATTTTAGAATAAGAATGCTAGCTAGTAAATCTAGGACTATAACTAGTGGAAAAAACACATGTTATAACCCACCAAAAACATGGATACGTGGGGTTTCTCATCACTTGAGGCATTTATTGTTGTCATATATTGAAAATTTTTGGTGAAAATTATATATATTTCTTTAATATGCATACTTCATCGAATATTCGACGACATAGCTTGGTCGATGAATATTTGACTCCTTTCATTCGGTGTAATCATCAAGTAATTGATGCCACAATCGACTGACATAACATGAGTCATTTAACACTCCTATTGAACAAAAATCTCATCCATTGAATATCCGATGCGTCACCTTCAGCCTCTGTTCCCCAAAATGATGGAATGTCACATCTGATATTCAAAACCCTCGTCAAACTAATTCAACTTGACATCGGTTATCTGACGCTTCTACGTCAAACGAGTTGTTCAATAACAATGGAAGGGAGCGTTGGAGCAATAACACTCTCATTGCACAATTTAGGTATAAATTCGATTAATTGACACCTAAACATCGATTTTTCCCATCGTACAAAACTAACTATTTGTAAAGTATCTGATGGCCAACTATTGTAAGACCTGTCAGATTTTCGACATTTAGTGCGTTGGATATCTGACGATTTATTGTGTCACAAAAACAACTTCAAAACATCATTTTTTTATGAAAATTTTAATCCTTTTGTGTCAGATAATCGACATTTGTACCATTGAATATATGGCATTGACTAAATTGTCGAATATTTGAAAATATTCCAGTGACGATTTGATGTGAACCAATGTCTCGAATAGTTGAGGCCAATAAGTTTCATATCTGACTAATATTTGTTGGATTTTGGCCCCATTTGTACTAGCGACAACAATTGGAGATCAATATGCCTCCTAAATATCATTGAAATGTTATATATATCAACTATGATATTTCTTTATTTTATTTGTGAAAACAACTAATCATTTTCCCTGCGTAGGACAAGGGTGCAGGTGGAAAAGGCTAAGAAAGGTAAATGAAATGAGGCATAGATCGCTTGATAGATATTGACTATTAGATTTTAACTAACCTTCCTTGAAAAAACTTATCAACCACATAATCCATTGGGCGGCACCAAATATTTCTATGGGGGTTGAAGCATAGACCTAGTGAATCAACCCCATGTAGTTTCGTAGCAAGAGGGAAAATATAGGTTGAGGTATGGGGAAATGGAAGGTCAAGGAAGAGTAGAGGCATGGTTAGGGTTTTTCTATATAACATACATCTTATAAACTAGAGAAATCAAGTTGACTAAATTAGATTGACAACATCTTCTTGTCAAACGATCTAAAGAGGACTCGTGTTGGGTCATATTCTTGGGGTAGAAAACCTTCTACTCCATGAGGCTACAAGGATACGCAAAAATTTCTCTTATATAGAGAAATAATGCAGAAAATAAAATATTTAGAAAATTTAAATCCCTAAAGAAAAATTTCTAAGAGTGAAATTGTCCAACAAAATTACAAGGGTTGAGGCATTCCATCAATTAAAATATGGAAATCACCAATATGTCATGAATAATTATTTATGGTACTACTTGAAATAATTGAGTTCAAATAATACACCGGATGCGGATGATTAATGCGTATCAGGGAACGTGGCACCCTGTGCACTTCCCGATGGGGTTCACTTGGGCAGCCCATGTGGCTCCCAGTACTCGCATTTACTCGGCTCTTAACTCACCACCCTGCGCGAACGTTAATTCTCTCAGTCGGCTCAACAGGCTCCTGGTTATGGCAGTTCTCTGTGAGATGGATTACATTTGCAATGGCTCGACTGGTGTGGTGGACGGTTATATATTTCCTCCTCCCCTGCGCGCGATTTTCTCTCCAGGCTGCGCTGATGCAAGTGTTAAAACAAACACTAGGAGGCGCTATTCGTTAGCCGCTTGCTTTGAACTGGTTTCGGATTATCACTTTTCTCACAGTTCGTGGTGCAGTGTCAATACTCCCTCTGTTCGTGGTCTCAGTGGTCTGGTTCCTGCTCCCTCAGCTCCACCCAGTGGCGTCCCGGATTTTCGTTCTTCCCCTGCCAATTCTGTTTGTTTCGTTGAGCCCAGTCCTGCGTCCGACACCATGCCTCGTCTCCGCGAGCGCATGAGATGCAGACGCGGACCCAATCGTGGGCATTCCAACCAGCGGCACCCTCCTCCTAACCATGGCTCTGTCCCTACCCTGCCAGAGGAAGTTGGAGCCCCTGCTCCTGCCTTTGGTGTCAATTTCGTCGTTACTCCCGTCGCTACCCCCGCCCCTCCGCCCCCTACTTGTGAGTCTCCCCGCGTCGCTCCTCGGCCCCTTCGACCTTCCATCAGACAAACCTCTCAGCGTGCTGAGCTCCGGTTTGACTGCACCTCATGCAATGCCACCCTCACTGCTTTTATCACTGTAACTCTTCGGGAAGAAGTCCCCAATATAGCTCTGCCCTGTTCTGCTACTCCTCTCTCCCCTCCCATCTCCAGCTTCCCATGTGCTGCTCCAGCCACTTCTGTTCCGCCTTCTCAGCACGAGTACAGCATGGATATGGGGCGCACCGGTAGAGGGCGAGCTCTCAGCGAAGGAAAAGAGGACAGAAGCGACACATATTCCTGCAGAATCATCGAAGAGCCTCCTTCTCCTATTCATGGATAGCAGCTGCAAAATTACTCAGGTTTTTTTGTTCTGTTTCTTTAGGAATCATATGCTTCCAAGCTTTACTGCTCTGCTGAATACGCAGCTCACTATTTTTAGTATTTTCTCTCATGTTAGTTTGTTTTGTGTAAACTTAAAACCGATTTCCCTTTCACGGGCGGTTCAGACTTTGTGGTTTAAAGGACTGGTTTCCCATCCTGGGCAGTCCAGACACTCTTTGACTGTGGCAGTTTTGTACCAGTAATTTTATACATAATAGAATTAGTCATACTTAGAAAAAAAAATTGAGTTCAAATAATATACCTTATATTCGTTAGAAAGAAATGATTTGTATTTCTGGGATATCATTTGGGAAAGTTATATCATTTCTACGTCTTCGTTTCCCAACTTCTTCAAAGAAAGAACTTCCGTGGTTGGGAATTGGGAACCGTTGATCTATTTTGGATTGAACAATATTTTTGATTTTTACAATTAGAATAGTTTTGGGTCATTGGAAATGTTTCCAAAATTGTACTCAATTTAAAGCTAAAAATAAAAATTGACCTCTCTTATCTTAGCACCATATCTAATGAAATTGGAGTTTAATAAATAAAATACTATTTATCTAAGGCTAATTCTCCTACTATATTTGAAATTGTGCATGCACGCACCCTTTTGGGAGGGGGAAAAATTTTGTTCCCTCACTCTTATAATAGTGTGCCCCCCAATCATTACAAAATGATAATTAATTATATTGCTACTAGAAGTAAACAACGCCTAAGTCACCCACACATTTACATAATGTTGTAGATTACTTCTTATCATTTCAGAGGGGACATCTATGGTTTTCAATAATAGATGGATGTGCATGCAACATGTGGTATTGTGTTCCAATGGGATAAGCACCTTAAACTCAAATTCACACTCAAAATCAAGCAAAAATTGCTTAAAATAAAAACTAAACTCTTTTATTTTAGTGCCTTATCTAATGAAAAGGGGATTAAGGAATAAAACACTAGTTATATAAGGTTTTTATCTTGTGAAATATCTTATTTTAGTGCCTTATATAAGGAAATGGAAATTAAGGAATAAAATATTGTTTTATGAAGAAGAATCTGGATTTTCCATAGTATCAGAGAATATTTGTCGACATTTCGAATCCCCATGGAGATCCATCATCAGGAAGAATGAATGAAGGATTGAAAGAAGGACTTAGGTCAAATTTATAAATATCTATCACCCTTCTTTGGAAACGCTGAAAAATATTCTCTGACACTGTGGAAAATCCAGATTCTTCTTCATCAATTGATAACCACAGAAGCTCGAAAACCAAAATATTATTTATCTAAGTTTGGTGCTCCTATTTTATCTTTGAATAGTGCATTCAACATGCATCCTCTTGGCATGGGGAAGAATGTTTCCCTTGATAGTTTGAAGGTTTCTATGGTGTGAGTTTTGAGATGAGGAATTCAGAATCTCCAAAGTATCCATTTTTACATCTACGTTTCGAGTCTAACCAAGACCCGTCAACAGGAAAAAACCTTCCAAGAAGAGAGGAGGATAGATGAGATAAATACAAGCAGGAGCAAAAGGAGAGAAGATGAGAAAGAAAGGGTCGGCCATGAAAATAGCAAGGAAAAAATAGTGTATTATAGTTTATTAAATATAAAATTATTTTTATTTAAATTAATTATCCTCAACATTTTTTTTTGTAATTTAGGTTATTCTATTAATTCGATAAACTAAATATTACATATGCTATAGGCGGGGTTGGCAAGCTACGCTTAACCAATCCCCACCCTAGTTGCTTGTTTTTGAGGCTACCTGAGATGAGGAAACCAGCTCGGACAAAACTTGAGACAGAAAATTACAATGTGCGCAGTAGCATTGATGTATCTAGATAGTACAAAATATGCATAAAAAAAAAAACATTGATGGTGCCATGCTTGGAAAAAAAAATGTAAGAGTCATGCAGTTGCGCAAGCCTCAATATTCATCTACATCATCACTATCGGGGACCTCCTCCTCAATTGAGCAAGCGAGTGCCTTCACAACCACTTCCTCAGAGTCTTCCATCGTACGCCTGGGTTTGGGAAAAGGTGCGGAGAGGATGTGGGAATCTAGAGCCTCTGCCTCAAGGATATGCATCCATTTGCCTTCATATTCCATCACCCATACATCTGATTCATCATCTTCATCCACCTGAACCAACAACATATTAGTCTTGCGAGGTAGGGGGTGCACCTAGGGCACAATGGTGGACTTTCGTGGACCATGCCTACCTCGTTGCGCAACTTGCACTGGAGCTTCTTCCTCCTACACGGGATTGGGGCTCTGTCTTGTAAAACTACAGGAGGAGAGGTGCCTTCCATCAACTCCAAGCGTTTTTCCTCTCCGTGGTAATAACGGCCAGTGAGAGCACCTCTCTGACCACCTCGGATGGTTCTCTGGCATACTCTGGGGGCCATTGCACAATGAGGCAGGGGAGAGGCTTAAAGGGGAGGGTACGCAGTTGGGGGACAAACAGAGTCGAGGGCTGAATGGGAAGAAGGACCAGGGAAGAGGTGCGCAAACTAGGAAGTCACAGCCCAGAGGGGACTACACAGTGCAGCGCTAAGAAGAGGGTTGTTCGGCCATCTGGAATCGGGGAAGTACCAAAGCAGAGTCAAAAGGCAAGGCAGAGGGAAATTACTGTGAGTTTCTCGGGGCTGAGGGCTCATCCTTTTAAAGGATCTAGGACACATGCGAGGGGGATGGAAATGAGTATGCCTCATACGCAGTTGTGTGCCATGACCAATTTCCTGAGCAGGCTTGAGGGAAGGGTGATGGCTGATATACAAATCAATCAAGATAATCATTTATGGTGATAGTGGCAGGGGGGTACCTTGGAGAGGGTGATGTTGTACCCAACATCTCATCATCATACTTATCATGTTTGTCTCGTGCAGATGGCTAACGGTTTGAGGATCCGTAATAGGTGAGATTTTGCGCAGAATATCTCTGTACTCTAGGGAGTGTGAGACATGATTGTCATTTGTTCCAGTTTTGTCACCCACATCTGGGGTAATTATGATAACCATTAATTGATTTTAATTAATTATATTAATCGAAATAATTAAATTAAATTAGTTTAAGAAAGGTATTTATCATGTTTTATTAAAATACCAAGGTTGATATTTAAATAATTTTTATTAATATTATTAATGAGGTCGATAATTAATAAATAATATATGTGATTAAAATTATAAATTATGATTATTATTTAAAACTAATTATAAATTTATGTTTAGTATTAAAAAATTAATGCCGAGTAATATAATTTAATGATTAATATAAATTAATGTTATGATTATTACTATTAATATTGTTAATATTAATTAGTAATAGTTAACTATTACTACTAATATTTGTTAATTAATACTAATAATAATAAAAGTCACATGTTTTTATATTAAAATTAGTTAAATTGAATAGGATTAATGCGAGGGTTAATTTTATTATTAATATTTAAAAAAAAAATATTATAAATTTATGTTTAATATTAAAAAATTTATGATGAGTAATATAAATTAATGATTAATATTATAAATTATGATTAATTGTTAAAAATGTTATAATTATTATCAATATTATTAATATTATTAATATTAATTAGTAATAGTTAACTATTACTAATAATATTTTTTAATTAATACTAATAATAAAAGTCACATATTTTTATATTAAAAGTAGATAATTGGCATGGTTTAATGTGAGGGTTAATTTTAGGATATTTTGAGAATTAACAATAAGGGTGGGCTAAAGGAGGGGGTTCATACTAAGTGATAGTGCAAAAGGAAGCTAGGTGAGATGGAGGGGTGACAAAGAGTATTCGGAGGGGGTTATAATGAAGAGGGGGAGGAGGAGGGGAGAATGAAAGTTTTAAGTGGATATCTAGGGACATAAAAAGGGAGACAACAAAGAGGCAGAGGTGCAATGGGACTGACTTAGAGCAATGTGATGGGGGGGGGAGTGGATGGGAGAGAAAAGAGATGGGAAAACATTATGAGTGGGGAAATAAGGGAACCCCTTTTTTTCTAACCTCCAAGCCACCATCCCCATTGAGTTTTTTGGGGTGTTTTATGATTTCCAGTGCCTCACAGATTTTTCTTTTGAAATGGTGTTTTCCATTGGAAATTACCCTAGCATATTTGAGAAAAATATGGTGACAGGTTGTATTAGAGTGATCAGCCAGAGCCTAGGTTCAGGTTCTCCCATTTCCGATGTCGGAACCATGTTCTTTAAGCTTTATTTTGAAAGACCTTCATGCTTCCCCAATATAGCATTCTCCACGAGAGAAATTTATTTTGTACACCCCCTTTTTTCGGAGGAGATCAGGGTTGTCTTTGACAGATTTCATTCTTTGTATGATTGTCATTAGAGGCTTAAAAGAGGTTCCTATATTTTTTTTAGCGAGAACCTTGGCCATCATGTTCGTGACTCCCTAAATGTAAGTGAGGTATGCTTTTGCGGTGAGGCAATCATCCAAAGGATTTCTATTATTTTTGGATTTGGCTTTTTGAATGGCTTTGATGATGTATTTTTTTTTATATCCCACATTTATGTATGCCTTTCTTAAATATTCAATTTATTCTTCAAAATGATTTTCATCATAAATCCTGAAAGCTCGAGTGAAAAGGGTCATAAGCACCCCCATCTTCTAGGCAGGATGGTGGTATGAACTCACATGGAGGTAACTATCAGTGTGTGCCTTCTTTCTGAACACTTTATGTCCAATGGATCCATATCTATTTCTAATGAGGAGAATGTACAAGAATGGAATGCAACAGTTATCTTCATCTTCCATAGTAAATTGGATGTCCTTGGATATGCAACTAAGGTGGTTTTGGAACCTTTTAAGTTCTTCATCCCCATGAGGCCAATCGACACTGGTGTCATCCACGAATCTAATCTAGAATTTTGGTTTTAATGGGTACGATTCCAGGGCTTTATTTTAAAATATTTCCATGAAGAGATTAGCCACTATGGGGGATAAATGAGATCCCATAGCTACCCCTAATGTTTGTTCGAAAACGTTTCCTTGGAATGTGAATAAATTTGAGTGTAGACATATTTCAGTGAGCTTTGTAGTCTAGGGATCTGCAACTTCTTTAAAAACCTCGACAAATTCATCTAAGGGGATTTTTGTAAAGAGTTGGACCACATCAAAGATAAAAGGCTTGTCACCAGGTTCAAAACTACATTTTTTAATGAAATCCACATAATGCTTGGATCCTTTGTTGAATGAGCTGGTTTTTCTAATAGAGGTGCCAAGGTGCTAGCCACAAATTTGGCTAATTCATAAGTAGGAGCCTCGATAGTATTTACAATGGGCTTGAGGGGGGCACCAAATTTGTGAATTTTAGGAGCACCATAGATACGTGGAGTGATTTCACTATCTAGAGATAGGCACTTTCTCAGTTTTTCATCAAGATTAGATTCCTTAATAGCTTTTTTGACAGTTTTTATAATCTTGGTAATCGAGTTTTCTTTGAGTTTTGTATAGCTACCACTTTTATAGAGGTGGTATCTCATTTTATTAATGTATTATTCTTTTTCCATTACCACTATTACCCCTCCTTTGTCTTATTTAAGGATGACAATGCTATCATTCTGACTTAGGCTTTTAATGGCCTTTATTTGTTCTTTATTCAAATTGCTTTTAGGTGGTCTTGCTTTTCTAAGGATAATGGCACAATATTGCCTTATTATCTCTTTATATTCTTATTCTAAGGTCTTAATTCCATCTTTGATGTTACATATGATCTCTTCTTTTGGAATCTCACTAGGGGCTAAGGAAAAATTGAGCCATTTGCATAGAACCTCTGGCTCTTTGCTATTCAATCTATATGAAGAGATGTTAACGACCTTTTTTTAATTATTGATTGAATCATACATATTCATTATATTATTGTTAGGGATGCTCGAATTTTGAATACGAGTCTGCAGCCTCGACGTGCTTCTGACCAGTTGTTCTGGGTTTGTTTCAGATGTTGCGTTGGATATACATTCCGTTGTCTTCGAAATCTGCATTTTCATCATTAAATTTTTAATATTAAACATAAATTTATAATATTAATTTTAAATATTAATCATAATTTATAATATTAATCACATATGTTATTTATTAATTATCGGCCCTCATTAATAATATTAATAAAAATTATTTAAATATCAACCTTAGTATTTTAATAAAACATGGAAAATACCTTTCTTAAACTAATTTCATCTAGTTATTTCTATTAATATAATTAATTAAAATAAATTAATGGTTAGCATAATTAATTTAAATAAAAATCATTTTATATTTAATAAACTATAATAATTTTTCCTTGGTATTTTTTTGGTCGGCCCTTTATTTCTCATCTTCTCTCCTTTCACTCCTCGTATTTATCTCATCTATCCTCCTCTCTTATTGGCAAGTTTTGTCCTAATGATGTGTCTTGGTTAGACTGAAAACGTAGACGTAAAAATGGATACTATGGAGATTCTGAATTCTTCATATCAATATTACCCTTACATTACATTGCTACTATAACTAAACCTCGATAATTACATTGCTACTATAGCTAAAAAATGCCTAGGTTAGCCACATATTTACATTGTGTTTTCGATTACTTATTTATGGTCTCCAGAGTTGTTTATTTAAAAAAATATATATAGTTGGAACAAGAGAAGGAGCTGCAAATATTGTTGCTTCTAGACAAATTTTATTGTTGATGGAGTTAATATTATTAACTAGTCTTTTCTTGGTTTAGGAATTAGATTGCTTTATCTGTGTTATACTTTCCTGAAAGTAACATTTTTGTTATGTATTTTTTTTCTTCATAGTACTATTTTTTTTATTTGTCAACGAAATATGTTACTTGAACGTACCATGTAAATTTTTGTATTATTGCAATTTTTATTAATATTTTTGGTTTTTGTAATTTGGTATTAGCACCCGTATCTTATTCCATAAATTTCAATTTTATGATTTTATCGTCGATAACCAATTCAATTTGCTTGGCCATAAAAAATATCACTTGTCATGAAGGGGATAAAAACAATATTTTGTGTGGTCCCTATGTTGGAGGCGCAAAGATTGCTACCACTGAACAAATTTTATTGCTAATAAAGTTAAGAGTACTAGGTTTTGTTGATTTAGGAATTACATTGCTTTTTTTGTGTTTTACATTGTTGAAACTAATATTCATATTTTGTGCTTTGTTCTTCATAGTACTATTTTGTTATTTCTCAATGAAAGATATTACTTATGTAAATTCTTGTATTATTGCAATTTATATTAATTTTTTTAGTTTCTGTAATTTGGTATTAGCACCTCTATCTTATTCTAGTAATTGTAAGATTATGATTTTCTCCTTGTTAATCAATTCAAGTTGCTTATCCAATAGAAATATGACCTATCATGGAAGGGAGAGAAACAATATTCTATGTGGTCACTACGTTCCATTCGATCTTCCTTTTCTACTTGTATCATGCATTTAGGGCAGGACTTATTGCTCTCCAACTCATCATGTTGTATAAGAAAGAAAAAAATGTGAAATTTTATAAATCCAAGGAACATCCATTGCATTGGAAATATGAAATATTTAGTAAAGTGGGGTAGGCATTAAAAAATGGATTATTTGGTGAAATGAAGAACGACATTAAAAATGAATACCAATAAAATTGTAAAAGGATTTTTCAAATTCATTAAATTATTTAAGGGGAGAGGATTATTTGAAAGACAAGTTAATTTATATGAGACCACATATGATATCTATTTTGAATTAGTCAAATATTTATAAATTTTAAAAGTAAATACTATTAAAAAAATTAATTAAAGTAAATATGAAACAAATAATTTATAATTAATAAATTATTGTAATTCGTAATACTAATTTAAAATTGTATATATAATAATATTTATATACGCTGAGGTTTAATATAGATTAAAATATTAAGTTTAGTTTTTCTTCATTTTGAATAAGAAATATCAAAAATATGGCATGATATTACAATGGAGTCTTGTATAAACCGTGTCACGAATGGACTCAAATCACCATGTGTAAGGTACAAAGGAAGGAATAGAGTAAAATATATTAGAAGGAAGTTATAAGACTTTTAAAAACTCAAATTTAAAAAATCAAAATTTTAAATGATGAAAGTTTTCCACTTAAAAAACATAAATAAATTTTTCCAAAAAATTCGAAGTAGCACTTTTCTAATAAAGTAAAATAATTAAAGAGATTTAAAAAAGATGGAAATACAATTTATTGAAATAGTGATACTAATTGGTTAAAATTAAATTAGAGATATCTTCATTTGCTAAAGTACAAATTGTGTATATAGAAATGTTGACAAATTTAAATCAAGATGAAAGTCCAACTATCATTATTCATAAATATCAATAATTAACAAAACAACACAAGTAGATGATACAAATTTAAAACCTAAAGTGGATCAATAAAATCTTAAACCTGAGATCGAGCGAAATCAAGCAATAGGGATACCTTATCCTAATCATAATAGTCATCATAATAACTAGTGAAGTTATCAACATCATTCATAACCTAAACAATACAACTTGGTATCCAAATCAAACTCATACTTACAGGTGCAATACAAAAAATTCATTCCAAATAATGGAAAATAGTATCAATGAAGATCGCCCTAAGGTGGATCAATCCAATAAAACAACAATATTATTTATATCTTTGAAGATCATATTACTAAGTTTCTTCAATTACTTGAGGATGACGCATTTCAAAGAACAATAAAATGTAATGAGCATAAATTACATCATTCGTGAGATAGAAATGTATCCTTTCCATATGATGTGTCTATTGGGCATTGTATAAAGTGTCTTATACTAGATTTCAATCAATATTTGTATGATCATTTATTATTGGATATTATTCATGCCCATATGGAAATGTTGCAATGGGCTACTGTGCCCTTTTAATGTAATGAATCAATTAATAAATCATTTGGTCCATTGCAACTCAATTTTGTATCTAACACTTCCTTGTGGTGAGTTTCCTTTTCCATTACATTAGGACCATAACCCTTTTCAAATATGGTAGAAGAAAAAAATTCTATGAAGTATGTTTGAAGCATAAGCATCAAGTAATTGCTAAGTTAGTTAATTCTCTACTTATGTGCATTTTGGCTATGTAACACAAGGATTGTAAGGGTTGTCCCAACAATCGAGGGAGATATTTTTCCACACCCCTTAGAAACTTTGTGTGCCAAGAAATATGTATTTAACACACCTTGTCCCTTTAAATGTCAGTGATCTTTTCAATGTTTTTACTTCTTGGTCATGATCAAGTGTGTTTGTGCATGTACCCTAGTGGAATTATCAAATTAGGAGATCCTTTAGAGGGAACAGAGTTACCTTGACAAACATGTTTGGACTTGCCCCTTTTAGAAATTGGTTTTGGAATATAATAGTAAGTTGAATATTGATCCGTAAATTGTTGTGGATACTCTATTGGTCAGTTCGTCATAACAAATCTGATAATATTATTTAAAATTGTGAATTTCTACACTATAAATTTTTTATTAAAATTTAAGGTGTATAAATTTAATTGTAATTAGTGCATGCATGAGAATGGAAATTATGCATAAAAATAGAGAAAAACTAAGTAATCGTACAAAAACACATAAGAAATAAGATATTCTCTAGGAACCCTTTTGGGATAAAATACAGCTAGAAGGTGTGGTCGCGTCACTCTCTTTCTCTATCTAGAAATATGGTTGCAGGTACAAAGAAGTAAGGCTTGTGGTCTGTGGGATGCTACAGTGAAAAAATACTCTTTCTGTGCTCTACCTCCTATCCCCCTTGTCTTTATTTTCTCATCTATGGGTCAAAATTCTCTCTAAAGAATGGAATGTATCCTCCTCCTAATGGCCTGGTTATAACACAACCCAATAGCCTATTAGTGGTTAATTTTGACTACATCAACTCTTAACTAGAGCTACAATATAGACTCGTCTAGAGTATTTTACATCACAAACACGTGGCTACACCATTTTCCAAGAATAATGGAGGTTGACGAGGCATCCTCCTGCATTATAGGTGTGAAAACAAGAAGGTAAACTTCTAAGTTGCATAACTTTTGCATACGAACTCTGATTGAAGAAATTAGTATGTCATTGGATATATATTTTTGTCTAGAACAACATTAAATGGTGCTCCACTAAAGAGGTAAAGTATTACCCCCCAAAAAAATTCATTTCGTGCCTCAAAACGTTCTCAAAAGGTTTCAGACATCGTTTTTCCAAATTGAGTCCCATTGGTAAAAATAATGTCATGAGATGATTCCTCCATTTTTCCCACTCTAGATTCATCAAGATCGATGAAAAATAATATCATGATCCAATCCATATCAAATATGCTAGAAGGACAACATAACCACTTTGGGGATTTCTTCTTACTTTCATTTTTGCATTCATAAGTATTTAAGATTTATCTTTGTAGATTTTGATAAAAACCCACACCCTCGTCCACCCCTACCCCATAAACAAAAATAAGCCATTCCTTGCATCTAACCACAAGTACTTTCATAAATTTCCATTTTTCCTTGAGACAAGAGGCTTGATTCTCAAGTTAGGTTGATAATTCTTGTAGAAGACCCCCTTACTTTATTAGAATCAATCTTAGTAGGAAGAAGTTGTATTTCTATTTTTCAATGTCTCATCCTTTAATAACCATATTTGTAAATATGTAAATTTGAATGAAATGATATGAACTATGAATTATGGTTATATATATCTATAGTAACCAAATTCAATGTCCACATGGAAAATTTATAGGATAATGAAGAAAATAATTACATAATTCATGTGTAAAAGATACCAAAATGCAATGATTGTGTTTGCATGATTGGGAAATTTTCTATGTTATGCAACTTACACTTAATTTCTTCTTCTTTATTTTTCTTTATTTTTCCATTTTTTATTTGCTTTTATTTTTCAATTTGGACGAATTCTACATACCGATTCATATAAAAAATATACATGTATAGGTTTTTTAGTGCCTACTAGTACGTTACTTAGGAAACTAGACTAGTGGCACAATAAAAAAATATTTAGGACAAGAAAATATTATAAATATTGTCACATAGCTTATCAAATATAAAATTCTAAAATAGTTACACCATATATTGAAGTCTCACTACAAGGAAAAGGCCCTCTAGTGGAGGTTATAAAGAAGATTTTTAGCATTCTAAAATTGACCAAATTTATCAAAAAAACATTTTCTACAACATTAATTCTCTGTAATGGAGGTTTTAGTGGAGCTTATAATGGAATTTCAATAGAACTAAAAAAAACTAGGCGACCAGAGGTTGTTACGAATGTTTTTCTCATCGGTCTGCGCATCAGGTGTGAATGCATCTGTTTATTTTATCATGTATGCACTGGTACTGTAAACATACCAAGCATTAGGATGGAACAAAAATTTCGGATGCCCCGAGCATTTATCAATGTCTCAGTGTGTATAACCCAACAAGAGGCACTAGGCTAATGGAAGGTGTTAGCCCCCGATGAATTTTTTGACAAGAAAACAGGGGGCTGAAATGTTTTTGAGCCTTCAAGAGATACATTTCCCATGAAAATATCTCATCCTTGAAGCCTTTGTGTGTCCATTACGTTTTTTAAGATCCTCACTGTTGTTTCCATCCAAAAGGTCTCACTGATCATAAAAATTGTGCTCCAAAAGGCCCCCATTTTCCCCTTGAAGTCCCTGTAGAATGTCCCATTTTGACCCTTTTTTTTTCCTTTGCCAAAATTCCCCTTGTTACCCCTCTAAATCCTCCCAAAATCCCCTTTACATCCTGCACACACCTCTTGTTTGGCCTAATTTCCCCTTTTCCCTTTATCGTTACCTTTTCCTAGCCTTAAAACGCATTAAAAGGGGCCAAAAACCCACTTTCCACCTTATATTAAGGCCTAGCCCCTTTCGGCCCAGCCCGCAAACCACTTTCCCAAGTAACCCAGCGCCTGAACCAGGCGTAAAGACTCAAAGCGCTTATCGCAAATCGGAGGTGTTGGGCGAGCGCTTCTATGTGTTAACTCAAAATTTCTGATGTGATTGGGTTTTGGTCTATAAGAACTCCACCACGATCTCCACCGTTGATCTATCACTTGGATCCGATAGCCCGGCGCTAATCGCACTCCTGCTCCAATCGCAATCGGAACTTTCGTCGTGCCACTCCTTTGTTCCCCCCGATTGCAATCCCCCGATCAAATCTGAGCCGTCCGTTCATTCAGATCCGACAGCCCCGCGCTAATCGCATCGCGCCCATCACTCCTCCCCTTTCGCCCCTCTAATCATATCCGAATCATCGATCAACCCGCCAGATCCAACGGCTGGCGCTTAATCACTCCATCACAATCGGAACTTCTTAAATCTTTCCCCCGATTTCAATCCGCCGATATGATCATAGTCGTCCATCCTTTCGGATCCAACGGCCCGAATCCCATCGCTCCATTCCTTTTCTCCCCACCGATTGAATATCCGTCATCGATCTGGACCCGGATCGGACGGCTGGTGCTAGATCGCACCCCCACTCTAATCGCAATCGAAACTTTTTTAATGTGTCACCCCTCCCCCCCCCGATTGCGATCATCCGATTTGATCACGTTCGTCCAGTGATCTCCTCCGGAGATATAACGGCCCAAAACTAATCACCCTCCACCCACGCCGAGTCCCACCACACGCAGTTGGTTCTATTGCATTTCACTCATTTCTTTGCATTTCTACCTAATTCCAAACCTTAGCGGTTTACACTAAAGGTCTGATGTTTACATTAAAGTTCATGTATTCCCCCACCGAAACCCTATCAGTCGTCGTTTACACCATATTGCTGCATTCTCCACCATTTCCTCATTCGAAACCGCTGTTTTTACCACTGCTGCACCACCATCTTCATGACTCTCTGCTCCACCCACCCTCCCATGCATTGGCTTTCTTAACATAGTTGCGGGTTTTGCAGGGTGCAGGCGGTAAGTGCCGTCATGATTTACTGTCACTATTACAAGTGACACAGAGCTCAGTGAAAACGAGGATCAGAGCCTAATGTCACAGAGAAGAGCTTGGGAGGGTATTGGAGCATGACTTTAATCAAAGGTGCAGAGTTTAACTGTACAAAACCCTTCCAGCGCCACCAAAGCTCGGATTTTCATTGACAGAGACAGTCGAAGCGGAAAAGAGTATCAGTACAGAGTTAAGGAGTTCAAACGTGCATCATTGAAAATTTAAGCCTTAATTCAGAGTTCTAAAGGGCAAGGTACCAAATTGAAGATCTCATGATTGACACAGGAGATCTGAAAGAGGTCTAACACACGAAAAACCCTGTCATCAGGGTAGCTACATCAGCAGAGTGTTCCTACCTGTGGAAGGACAAAGTGCCCATATTGTTGCTTTTATTTACCATGTTCCTAAGGAAAATTCAACCTTGACAACAGTCCTAAGCTACCAGAGCATTTTTTGTGCAGTATGGCGGACTTCACAGTCATTTATTTTCCTTTTTGTTTATTCACCAAAAGTACTACAGAGTACTACAACCAGAGTACATCAGAGACATACCTGGAGTAAATGGAAGCCTGACGAAGACCACTCTTTCATCCAAAGAGTGCCAGAGATAAATGCACAGAATTTAAACAGAATGGGCTTCAGGCCTCTTTCTTTTCTAAATTTTAATGCTACATTTATTTTTCCACCTACCTCCTCTGCTCATCTTTCATCTATAAAATTCATGAAGAAACTCATTGTAAAGGTTGTTGATCGGCTATCAGAGAATTGCAAGCTGTTTCTTTTGAAACATAGTCTCTGTGTAAAGTTGTAATATAGGCTGAGGACGACATTTTCAGACTGAATTTTCAAGTTGTTGGAAATGTTGTACATGACTGGTGTTGCTCTTTGATATGACAAGCACATTTCTTTGGATCCTGATTTAAAGAAGCGGTGATGTTTTTCTATATTTGTATTTGTTTTACCTGGTAATTCATTTTATTTCATTTCTACTGGCTCGCATCAGAAATCTGGCATAGGATTTACCCTTGTTAGGTACCCTATGTTTCTGCTCTACTTGCCTTTAATGTTTTCTACTGTATGTGTTATCTGAGGATTGATTTCAGCTAATTTAACCAGTGTAGTGGTCTAATATATTGCTAGTTGATGTATGAATGAATGAAATATGTCTTTAGATGTTCTTGTTAGGATTTAATTGAATGAATTGGGAACACTGGGAGTTTAGAACTATGCCTCTATCTCACTAGGATCCTTTTCAACTCATTAAACCTTTCGAGTTCCCTTAAGCTAGAGGCCGAAGCATTGAGAGTTCAAAGTCTCTCTCTGATCTCAGGTTTTAGCTTTGTGCTCTAAATTGTTAATGTTTCCCTTGTCCGAAGAGTTAGCCTTTGGATTCTAGACCACAGGTGTTCAATGGCGTGTCCTGTCTCTGGGTCTAGTCTCTAAAGGTCACTTTGGAGGTTTCCTTGCTTTCACCCTCTATCCTACCATTTCATGTCACACTATCATCTTTAAGATCCAATTCTTTAGATGAATAGCCCAACTGAAAACCTACACATTGAATAGTAAGTAAACCCTTTCCATGACTCCATTGCCCAATGGTCTTGAAGGTTCTCTGAATTATCCCTCCTCTACCTAAACCCTCTTTGTTCAGCCTTGTCTTATATTGAACCCTTATTTCCTAGTTCCCAACAACCAAACCAAAATATCAGACAAACAAACCTTGTGCCCATAACTAGCCTAATATCTTAACATTTGAACTTCAAATATATAAACCCTTTGCTTATATAGAGAGATCCCTCTCTGGACCCAGGAGGGCTAGATAGTGAGGTCTAAAAGTGGTTCTGATGTTGTCTCATCTTTTGGTCTTGCCAATCTGGCCAAAACATGGGAACCCCAACAGAAGGTGCATGCATCGGGCCATTAAGGTGTAAAACTACACTGGGCCTTTAAGGTGTAAAACCACACTAGGCCATCTAGGTGTTAAAATGCACTGGGCCGTTAAGTTATAAAAATGCACCGACATGTTAAAGGAAAACCGTACCAGTGCATGTAACGCCTATCGGATCGCCCAGGTAGTAGTCGTCGATAAAGCGCACCATGAGTTCTAATTGGTATTGGTATTTTTTCGGTGCCCATAGGTCATAGAAACGTACCAGTGCGCATTATCATACAAACACACAAATGCGCAGTAACTAACACGCACCAGTGTTCATTTTTTATTTTTTAGAAACATTGACTTGTGACAGTGAAATTATTGTGATTTTTTAAAAATTCATTATTCATCAAAAGTCGACACATATCTTATAAAAGTATTCATATCAATTAAATTTTTTATTAGTACATTTGAATGTAATGCTTGGATTAATTTTTTATATCATATCATCAGATTTCGCATCTTTTCATTATAATATTTAATCATCCATATATTTAATTAGTGGTGTAACATTTCACAATGAAAATGGAGAACACAATATATATATATATATATATATATATATATATATGAATAAGACACTCTTTGTCATACAAAATGGGACAGATATTGGTATACCTTTGTCTTCCAATTGGGACACTATGTCTATTGCATTAAACAAAACGTCTCATTTCAGAGACAAATATTTCAAAAAATACAATGCTCTGCTTCGATATCCAAATATATTTATCATCATTCTTCGTTGGAACTGTTGTCACTGCTCGAGCTACTTCCATGACTTGGGTTATTTGGAGGAATGTTTTTTTCACTCTGTTGATTGTTTTATTCTTCTTCAAGTTCCATCTACAAACATAAAAATAAAGTGTAATGAGTGTATGTGAAAATGTGAAGTTGGGTTACAATTTTTGCCCTTTTTTGAGAAAGAACTTTCATTTTTTTCGGTTCTTCAACTTTCTGCAAGCTAAAACAATTTTTATATTTAGAATTTTATTTTGCGATAAAAATAAAAGTTGTCAGAAATTTTGTTAGCTTTCTATTACTTATTTTTTGGAATTTTTTTATATACATTTGATATGTCAACTTAGTGTTTCTTTGAGTGTGTGTTTTTTAACAATCAACGGATTCATAATAAGTCATGTTAATACGCAATGTTGTATTCTTTGAAAATTTATGTTTTTGAGAAACAAAATGTGTAACAACAATCTAGACAGAGTCTACTTCGGTTTTATCATATTTACAAAGCCAATGGATTCATATCATAATTTCTAGAATTTTTTGAATTGGTCCAATATGAAAAACTAAATATTTTGAAATGTTTTGTGACGCAAGAAATTTCTTAACATATAAGTTATAAACTAAAAATATAAACGCTACCCATTAGAGACGAAGGACCAATGTAATGTACCATAATTGTTTCAATTTTTTTTACAATGTATTTTGAAAGATACAGAATTTTGATTTCACTGAATCACAATGACCTTCGGAAATTGTTTGCATCCATTTTATTACAAAATTAATTAAAATTAGTAAATATTTATGAAATTTCATGAAAGTTATATTTCCTGAAAGTAGATTCAATTTTGAAAATGCTTGTCATGGTTTCGACAGTTAATTCAGAAATTTTCATGGATTTTAATTAGTCCAAAGTTGCAAAAATGTATTCAGGGCTTGGCTCTGCATAACTGGTGACATGTTAGTTTGGCTGAAATCTTAAACAAAGTTCAGCCGAACTTTTTTTTGCGCTGACGGCACATTAATTCAAACGAAAAAGTAGTTTGGCCGAACTATTTCTTAAAATTTCGGCCGAACGTTTACTTATCTTTCTGTCGACCGGAAAGTACCGCTGAGCCCCTCCAAAAAAATATTTTGTGGAAATATAAATTGCTGCAAAACCATTCATTATTTTTTCATATTTTCACACATTTGGTTTGATTTTACAAAAGTCTTGATCTGATTTTGCAAAGAATTGTTTTGGGTTTAAGGACTTTTCTTGGAGGTACATTCAAAGGAATTTTCTTTGAGATGCATTATTTTCATATATTTGATCTGATTTTGCAAGGAAATTTTTTGGGTTTAAAGAATTTTCTTGGAGGTACATTCAAAAGACATTTCTTGGAGGTATGTGATACAGTTTTTTGGGCTTTATTTTTTTTAAAGTATGGATTTGGGCTTCATTTCGAAATGACATTTTTTGGTTTTTGGGTTGAAGTAAATATTTTATAATGATTTTTTTAAATGAGTTTTTGTGTAACTTCTTAAATGAAATTTTTTTGTAGGACTTGGAAGGAAATATTTTGAACTTAGTTTCATTTTTATAAGACATTTTTTTCTTGAATTTTTTAAAGTGTTTTGGATTGGAGTATGTATTTTTTGCAAAATTTTTAAAATGAGTTTTTTTTTTAAATTAAATCTTTTGTGATGTTTTTTTTAATTGAGTTTTTGTCTAAATTTTTGAAGGAAATTTTTTGAACTTCATACTCTATTATCATGGGAAATCGGGGAAATTGTAAGAGAAAATATGATCGAAAAAGAGACCCTGAGGAACGTAGAGAAGAGAGAAGACAATCTCGCAAAAAAAAGATAGAAGCACTCTCAAATATTGAAGGGGAAAATCAACCTCAACTAGAAGTTGAAACATGTATGTCAATGTAAATATTATTATTTTGATATATTTAAATTTTTCCTAGTGTAAAATGTGAAGCTTAATTTGTATTTGATGAACTAATTTGAAAAATATTTTTCAATGTAAACAGAGAGAGATATTCCTCAAAACATTGATGATGAGATACAAAATTTTGAAAAATAAAGTGAAAGAGATATTGAACCAATGATTGAAGATGGTGAAAATGATGAAAGAAATTCAAGTGAAGAAATTGAATCACAAGGTATATATATATATATATATATATATATATGTTGAACACATGCACGTATTATTGAAATTATACATATATTTATTAATTTATTTATTTATTGAATATGTAAATTTATTATGTACTATTCATTCGAATATGTACAGATGAAATCAATGTTGATGACAAGATGTTAGAAAATGTTGACACTCACACATATGGAGATAAAAAAGCTGACCATTATATATGATATAGTGTTAACCGCATTTTTTAGAAGTATTTCATAAAGGAAAATGTGACAGTTCAAGCCCAAATGTTGAAATGTCTCCTATCATTAAGGAAATTAAGAGAAGCTATGACTTTATTGGGTATTTGAAAATCAACCAAAGACAAAAAATGAAGGAAAATGTGATACAAAATATAAATAGTGCTATAAATTCAATTAAAAGATCTAGACACAAAAATGTTTCAGTTGTACGTAGAGCAATACATATGGCAGTGGTTTCATCAATTACTAAAGAGAATCGTTTGGTAAAATCTATGGCATGAGTATTAGGAACCTCACGAAAAACTTTGCACAAACATTGGAAATTTCGGTTGCAAATAGATGTAAATGATGAAATTGCTTGTTGGAGAGCTATTTGTAGGGGACCATACAAAGATAGACTTGAAGAAAATGTTAAAAATATAATATATGAATATTGGAAGAACAATTCGCGTGTTTCACCAACTGCAAGGCATGTGATGCAAAGAATAATAGCACGAAATCAATATGAAGAACATAAAAAACATTTCTTGGAAACCACTTAAATAGAGTTTTTTAACAAGTTCAAAGAAGAGAATCATGAAATTCATGTTTCAATCAGTGCTTTTGTTCAACAAAAACTATGGTATCTAAAACCTATCACTGTACGTGACACTTATTGTTGTCGTTATCATGTGGAATTTGAGTTATATTATGACACATTCCTTGGTTGTGGTAGAACATTTTGGAAGGATTCACCTCCTCCTTCCACTATCCATGATTTCATATCTTAAATTCTATGTGAAAGAGAAAGCGATGAACTATTTTACGAAAAGAAATGTGTTGGTGGTAAAAAATGCGATGATTGTGGAAATTTGACTAAATTTCAAAACAAATATCAAACTGATATAAATTATCAATCATTATCCAACATGAAAGTGAAATGGAAGAGATATGAATATATCCATACATCGATTCAAGGTGAGAATAGTGTTAAAATAATTGAATTATGAGAAGAAGAAATTTTTGTGATAGACTTTTTGAGAAAGTTTGAGGCAGAAATTTACAAGTACACCAAACATTCCCATAGAGCTCAATGGCAAGACTTGCAATTCAAAAAATCTCGTGAATTTTTTCCACCAGGGACCATTTTGTCAGTAATTTATTTTGTACACATTTGTTCCACAAAAATAAATTCAGAGTGAATACTATCATTCTAACCAAGTCTCCATGCTCGTCCATATTCTATATAGACATGCTGAACAAAACGTCAATCATATAGAAAGCACAAGTGAAAATCGACATATTATTAAAGAATATCACTTTTATATTAGTGACGATCGTACACATGATACATATTTTGTACAACATTGTTTTGGAAAATTTATGATTCCTTGAAAAATTGTGGAATAACATTCAATGAACATTGGATATGGTCAGACGGATGCACGGAACAATTGAAATCTGCACGATCATTATTTTGGTTGTGTTGTCTTCATAAGAAAACATGCATTAAACACTGTTGGAATTTCTTTGAGACTGGCCATGGAAAAGGAGAACATGACAGTGCAGGGGCATGCATAAAATGAGCACTTCGAAGATATCAAATGAACCCCTCTGCAAGCCGAATTTTGGACGTGAAAGAAGTTGTTCAATGGTGCATCGCTGCTCTAAGCCATGAGACTAACTGATCAAGGGAAGTGCGAAGGTACATTCAATTTAATTTTTATTGGATATCTAATTTTAAAAGTGTACATTTATCACAATGACTATCTTTGATTGTATTTTGATATCATATTTACATTCTTCTTTAAATTTTCCACATAAAGGTTTTTTTGGCATATTGGGATTGAAGATGTAGATAGATCAAATCAGAAATGAAGTTGAAAAAATAAAGGGACTCGAAAATTGCATTCAATTAAAACAAAGTCATCCAGAAATGTGTTTGAATTAGATAAAAGAAAATATTATTTTTTTCATGTTTGCATAAACAACACAAAATCCAATGACATTTGTGAAAACAAAATGTATGTAAAAGATTGGAAACATACAGAGCTAAATACAAAGGGAAAAATGTTTGTTGCAATGTTTGAAGAAATGCAATCAGAGAACACTACAATATCATCCGATGGTGATCAAGTTTTTGATCTTGTTAGAGAAGGTAACATTGGAATTGCTTTCTAATGATAAAGATCTAGAAATAAATTTGAATATGTATAATTTTGTTAAGTTTGTTTTATTATGCATGAGATGTTTTTGCTGTAATTGCACCTACTGAAAATAATGAAAATGTGAAGTATTATTTGATGCGTTGCACTAAATGAAAAATGAAATTATTAGAAGACTATAATGATCACGGATTTCCATACGAAAGAGGATCTATTATACTGAAAGGTTATTTTTTCAAACAAACTAATCAAAGTGGGAATTTTGTTTAATTTGAAGACTATGAACCTGATTTCATAAGTTGTAAATATAGTCAGTTGGTGTGTGCAGCACGCATAAAGTTGATCGAGGTTCAATCAAAGAAAAAAACGAATATTAAGAAATGTAAAATGTCAAAATCCGATCATGAACAGATTATTGAAGATGGCATTCCATTGGAATTTTTTTTATTGAACTACCCAACAATTTATTCTCTTTGGATTATATGTTCTAGAACTTCCAGTACTCAATTAAAAATTGAGCTACCTTGTTATGTTATATGTGCAAGTGTTTGCACATGTACAAATTTTTTTGGTACATGCACACTCTAGTATCAACTGAAAGTAGCTTTTCTATACATGCATTGATGAAAAATGTCACATGTATTGGATATATATATGTTCTAGAATGCAATTAACTGTTCAAGTAGTTTTACTATGTGCATTGATGAAAAATGTTTCACGTACTCAATATATATGCTCTAGAATGCAATTAACTGAAAGTATTTTTTCTATGTGCGTTGATGAAAAATGTTGCATGTACTAGATATATACACAAACTCAATGCACGCCCAGTTTTTCTTGTGGGATTTTTTGGTAAAAAGTATCCACAATGTAAATAAATCATCTGCAGTATACTTTTGTACGAATATTCCTTTCAAACAAGAGACTCGGAGCACTTCTTCGACTTTTGGTGGGATTTGACCCACATCTCTATTCCTGATTGAAAATCTAGTACAAAATTTGTCTGTCCAATGGTCGAATATGTTCTATGTGCATTGATGAAAAATGTTGTGCACGTATTGGATATATATGTGTGTGTGTGTGTGTGTGTTCTATAATGCAATTAATTGTTCAAGTAGTTTTCCCATGTGCATTGATGAAAAATGTTTCACGTACTAAATATATATATTCTAGAATACAATTAAAACTTAATGGACCATCAATTTACCAATTTATAAATCAACAAGGCTACCTAGTTGAGTGCATTAATGACATTGACCCCAATTCAACAAACATATATCTACTTCTTATATTTCCAGTCAAAATTAAAGGGATTTATATGGGAAAGAGGCAGAACATATAGCCTATGAACTACTTTAGTTCATAGGTCAATGAAGGTATCATCATGTGGGGAAATGTTTCAAGAACACTTGATTGTACTTAAAAGTAATCTTAAGATTATCTTTGATCTTTACATAATACATACTATTGTTTGAGTGATTTTTTTTTTAAACTTACCAAATGTACTTCAACCATCCAAAATTTGAATTTTAAAAACTTTTTTATTATATCAAAACAAATTACTTCACATGTCATGCAAATTGTAGTTCAACTATCCAATAAAAACATTAAACATTTAACATTATATCACATGCCAAATGTAGATTGAAATGGTATCCAAAACTTAGTTTTAAAAACTTTTTGATTATATCACAACATTACTTCACATGCCTAATGTACTTCAACCATCCAAAACTTTAGTTTTAAAAACTTTTTTATTATATCACAACATTACTTCACATGCCATCCAATTGTAGTTCAACTATCCAATAAAAAAATTTAACATTATATCACATGCCAAATGTAGATTGTAACCATCCAAAACTTAAGTTTTAAAAACTTTTTGATTATATATCGTGCAACATTACTTCACATTCCATGCCAAATATAGTTCAACTATCCAATAAAAACATTTAACATTATATCATAGGCCAAATGTAGATTTAAACCATCCAAAACTTAACATTTTATTTAACAAAAAATCATAGATCACAACATTACTTCACATGCCAAATGTACTTCAACCATCCAAAACTTGAGTTTTAAATTTTTTTTGATTATATCACAAAATTACTTCACATGTCATGCCAATTGTAGTTCAACTATCAAATAAAAACATTAAACATTTAAAAAATTATATCACATGCCAAATGTATATTGAAACCATCCAAAACTTGAGTTTTAAAATATTTTTGATTATATCACAACATTACTTCACATGCCATGCCAATTATAGTTCAATTATCCAATAAAAACATTTAACATTATATCACATGCCAAATGTAGATTGAAACCATCCAAAACTTAACTTTTAATTTAACAAAAAATTGTAGATCACAACATTACTTCACATGCCAAATGTACTTCAAGCATCCAAAACTTAAGTTTTAAAAACAAAACAAATTATAACACATCATTACATAACATGCCAAATGTAGTTCAGAAGCAAAACATTAATTTATAGATGACAACATTACTAGTAGTTCAACTACCCAAAACTTAAAAGTTTTAAAAACCAAACAATTATATAACAACATTACTTCACATTCACATGCCAAAAGTACTAAAACCATCCAAAACTTAACTTTTTGGAATAAAACAAATTATATTAACACTGTAATAAAATATGTCCAAAAATTGTAGATCTCACAAGTATCAAGTATCAAGTTATATATATATGACTGTGCATCTAGATAATATATAAAAAAGTAAATTTAAGACTAGAAATCTTGAAATCAAATCTACAAATCATGTCCATCAAATACAGATGGATGTAGTGTCTTTCCTATCAGAGTCTCAATCCGCACGCTATCTTGCAAAGAATGGGGAACCTATACACAATGCACATACAAACATTAAAATTTGATGTTTTAAAAATGAGTGAGAATATATAGAACTTCATGTAAAAACCAAAATATAAAAAAAATAATGCAAATCCTCATGACGTTCCCTCTCCATTTGTTCACCTGCTACAAGTTCCCCCATGGGAACATCCCCAACAGTACATTGTACAATATACATGTACAGTTATATATATATTAAAAAAATTAGATGAAAATGCATATGTGTACATATATAAACTTATTTTCAATAATATTAAAAAAAAAGTTAGACAACTTGTTCAAATTGTTGAAATGGTGTGGATGTTCCTATCTTCGTCGCTAGAGTCCGTGGACTAAAGGAATCTTCTATAGAAACCTAAAATTCAAAATTTTAAAAGTATAAAATAACTCAAGATCAAGATCTCAATTTATAATAAAACTTAAATAAACTTCAATTTATAAATTATAACTTTAAAAAAAAACATATATATATATTTAAAAGTGAAAAATTGAATACTTATGTAGGTGAATTTGGGACATCTCCTAAGAGAGGCTCCAAAAGAAAATCTCCAAAAACCTAAAATTCAAAAAAATTAAAATAACTCAAGATATAGATATATATATCTCAATTTTTAATGGAACTTTTTGAGGTGGAATATATATATAACTTAAACATAAATTTTAAAAGTGAAAAATTGTCCATACTTGTTGTGGATGTGGCACATCTCCTAAGGAAGTAGAAGGTACATCTCCCAAGGAAGAAGAAGGTACTGCCATCCCAAAAACATCGGATGGAATCAAAATCTCTTAAAAACATTTTATTATTATACAGGTGCATGTACATGTGTGCACAATTATTTATTTAAAAAATATCACTTAAAAAACACTAACATTTGTCAACATATCTTGATGGTGAGACCCATCTTCATTGTTTGAACCAGAAGCCCCGAACGTGATATTAACATTTTTGTCATTCATCATGCGTGACAACTACAAATGGTGTTTTAACATATAATGATACATTTTTGTTAGATTAATTTACATACAAATAAATGTATACATGTACATACACATGTATTTATTACAAATTGTACACATGTATGTGTTAAAATAATTGAACCCTAAGGTCATTAACACATACTGTCCCATGCCCTATTCCTCATGAATAATTAGGTCTTGCCAACCATTGCGACGATTCTTTGCATATATTATGAGATCTTCAACATTCATGTTGTCAATATCTTCATCTGTACAATACACAAAATTGGCACATGCATTCTCACGTTCTCTTTGTCGATTTAGACAAACATCAACTCCACCCAATCCGTTGTGAACATTGTCGATGATGACATCCCTTGCTTCTTGACTTATTTGAGAAGTCGCATCCATCTCTGACCGTAGAGTTTCGACCCGAAAAGGTCGACTCACCAATGGCGGCTCAGGGTGAGGCAACTCCACATCTCACCTAGCGCTCCTACGGTCACACAATCGACCTTTCCTCGAACCAAAAAAATCTGACAGAAGGTCATTGTAATTGGGTTTCATTTCCAAAAGAAAAATCTGCGTAAAACAATTTTTCAAAATAAACAGGAACCTCGTCGTTCCATGGGAGCCTTCCATAGGCTGCAAGGTGCCTATCATACAAATAGTGAGCTATATCGAGGTACTTGAAATATTGCACCTTCAACATTTTTCTTTTTGGACCTTCCTTGAAATTAAACATTGACTTCGCCATTTCTTTTGTAACTCTTTGTTTTACATCCTCCCATTTATTGGGACCCATTACTGTTTCCTTTCTCTTTCTCATGACTTCTACAAATGTATCAGTCGTTGGCCCAAGATTTTTGTACACATTTACTAGTTCGCCCAATGAATGTGTAACTATTTCGAGGCTTTGTCGACTCTCAGCAGGTAGAGTCAAAGCCATGAGATCTCTCTGCAATTTTGCATGAAGTTGCTGAAACTTTTCTAAGGTGCATTGCACCATGTTTCTTTCCCATGGTATATCATAAATGTCAGCGGGATAAGTTGTGGTGGGTAGACAACCTTCTTCTTGAATGTAGCATTCTGCCCTGCGTTTATTTTGACCAACATTTGGAACATTTTCAGCCTCTTCATCAATATATATATAATTTTGTATATTAGAAAAAACACATGTAAACAAATTTGTACAAATTTAATGAAAAAAAATATTGAAATTGATGGCAACCTCGATGTGGTTGGCTAGCATCTTCTCCACCCTGAAACTGTTAAGAACCAGAACGACCCTGCTGAGAACCAGCACCACCAGTTGTTGATTGGCCTCTGGGGGAATAAATATCACCACCTTCACGCAACCTGCTACCACTTATTGATGGCCCTCTAAGGGGATTTGAACCACCACCAACCTCTCGAGAGGAGAGAGAAGCTCCATAAACAAATACGAATTTATAATCAATTGAAAAATACATGCATACATATAAATACACGTGTACATATTCATTGATTAAATTGTGTTAAAACCATACCATGACTGGGTGAAACATGGGCATCCATGGATGGAGTAGAGACCCTTCTCTTCTTATTAGCTCCTAAAAAACAAAAAATGAAACTTATTAACAACTAATTTAACTCACAAAGTTGATAAAAAATCAATTCCATATGTACACACATGTATGGAGATTTAAGATTATATTTAAATTTACCATGAACAACTCTCGATCCCTGATCCCCCCCTCTCGTAGAGATATGGGATTCTGTTGATCTTCGTCGTTCATCCTCCATGATATATATATCTACAGTGGACATTTACAATTATTTTTTTAAATAACTAATTTAAATTAAATTCAAAATAAATTTCAGAAAATTAATGTAATTTAGTGTAAAAAAATTATGTAAAACATATGTTAAAACCTATACTAAAACTAGATTATGTTAAAACCTATGTTTTGTATCAAATCACTTTCGGTTTCAATGGAAATATTTTATGGCTAATTTGTGTTTTACATGTTGAATATAAAAGGCTTTTTCTCTCTTATTGTTTGAGACCATGGATATGAAAATGAAAAACTATATACTTGGTTAAAACCAGTGTTTTGTATCAAATTACTTTTTGTTTCTAAATACTATATACATGTTGATTGTAGGGGCATTTACTATAGAGGCATTTAGATCTATTCCAGAGATTGACTGTAGGGGCATTTACTAGATATGTCACCTTTCATAAAAGATGAGATCCAGAGGCTACTTGGCCCTTTACAGACTTTGCCTATAGAACTACCATGGATATTAAAATGAAAAAATTATAACTATATCCACTCTAGAGATAGAATGTAGGGGAATTTAATAGATTAATTTAAAACCTATGTTTTGTATCAAATCATTTTTGGTTTCAATGGCAAGCTTTTATGGCTAATTTTTGTTTTACATGTTGAATATAAAAGGCTTTTTCTCTCTCATTTTTTGAGACCATGGATATGAAAATGAAAAACTATATACTTGGTTAAAACTTATGTTTTGTATCAAATTACTTTTTGTTTCTAAATACTATATACATATTGACTGTAGGAGCATTTACTGTAGGGGCATTTAGATCTATTCCAGAGATTGACTGTAGGAGCATTTACTAGATATGTCACCTTTCATAAAAGATGAGATCTAGAGGCTACTTGGCCCTTTACAGACTCTGCCTATAGAACTACCATGGATATGAAAATGAAAAACTTCTAATTAGATCTATTCTAGAAATTGAATGTAGGGGCATTTACTAGATTAGGTTAAAACCTATGTTTTGTATCAAATCACTTTTGGTTTCAATGGGAAACTTTTATGGCTAATTTGTGTTTTACATGTTGAATATAAAAGGTTTTTCTCTCTCATTGTTTGAGACCATGGATATGAAAATGAAAAACTATATAATTGGTTAAAACCTATGTTTTGTATCAAATTACTTTTTGTTTCTAAATACTATATACATGTTGAATGTAAAAGGTTTTTTTCTCTCTCATTGTTTGAGACCATGGATATGAAAATGAAAAACTTATATTTAGATCTATTCTAGAGATATGGCTAATTTGTGTTTTACATACATTGAATATAAAAGGTTTTTTCTCTCATTGTTTGAGACCATGGATATGAAAATGAAAAACTTCTAGATATTTAAAACTATTCGAGAGATTGATCGACTTGTAGAGGCATTTACTCTTAGGTTAAAACCTATGTTTTGTATCAAATCATTTATGGTTTCAATGGGAAACTTTTATGGCTAATTCAAGTGTTTTACATGTTGAATATAAAAGGTTTTTTTTCTCTCCCATTGTTTGAGACCATGGATATGAAAATGAAAAACTTCTAGATTTAGATCTATTCTAGAGATATGGCTAATTTGTGTTTTACATACATTGAATATAAAAGGTTTTTTCTCTCATTGTTTGAGACCATGGATATGAAAATGAAAAACTTATATTTAAAACTATTCCAGAGATTGACTGTAGGGGAATTTACTCTTAGGTTAAAACCTATGTTTTGTATCAAATCACTTATGGTTTCAATGGGAAACTTTTATGGCTAATTTGTGTTTTACATGTTGAATATAAAAGGTTTTTTTCTCTTTCATTGTTTGAGACCATGGATATGAAAATGAAAAACTTCTATTTAGATCTATTCTAGAGATATGGCTAATTTGTGTTTTACATACATTGAATATAAAAGGTTTTTTCTCTCATTGTTTGAGACCATGGATATGAAAATGAAAAACTTCTATTTAAAACTATTCTAGAGATTGACTGTAGGGGCATTTACTCTTAGGTTAAAACCTATGTTTTGTATCAAATCACTTATGGTTTCAATGGGAAACTTTTATGGCTAATTTGTGTTTTACATGTTGAATATAAAAAGTTTTTTTCTCTCTCATTGTTTGAGACCATGGATATGAAAATGAAAAACTTGTTGGGAAAGATACTGAGAGGGGGGGTGAATCAGTATCTTGATCTGTCAATCAAATTTTTACTTTACTTTTCTTAAAAACCCATACTCTACTTTATAGAACAAAACTAGCGTATAAACGCGGATATCCATAATGAAACTCTTGTATGCTCAAATCTCTTATTATGTAGATAATTCTTATCTTAGATTATTGCATCATTCATTCATTAGATGTTTAGTAAGAAGTAGACCTGTGCAGTAGGAACAGAATAAATCAACACACAGAAGCATCACACATGAACACCAGGATTTTAGGTGGAAACCCAATTCAGGAGAAAACCACCGATGTCGTCATCTCAGTCTTCAATATTTATTATAAAGAAAACATCTTACAACAATGTACTGGCGGAGACTCATACCAGCACGCAGGCACCCACCTGCAGAAGGCTACAACCTTCTCTCGTTTACTAGCCTCTCCTGGAAGGGAGCTACAACCCCCTGCTCTCGTTTACCAGCCTCTCTTGGAAGGGAGCTACTACCCCTTGCTCTCATTTACTAGCTATCACTGGAAGGGAGCTAATACCCCCTTACTTAAGGCTTCGACCCTTAGCACCATTGCAAACCACGTTTCATCAATTTTCAAACTAGATCAAATAGCTTCAACACAACCCTTCACTTATCAACAAACATACTTTGCCTATTGCTTCCAACAGAACAGTGAAACCACTGTAACCATAATATCATAGATAACCTAGACTTCAATATAAATATGAAGAAACACGTTCTATGCTGAGCAACCATTAGTTCAGATACCATACGCGCTTTTATTTAATCAGACCCTCATATACACGCGCTTTTCATGAAATGAACCTGTGTATACATCTGTGCATTTTACAGAAAAACCCTAACTTCCCATACGCGCTTTTATTTAATCAGATCCATGTATACATGTGCTTTTCACGACTCAAACCTGCGTATGGATCTATAAAAGATAGAATTTGCAGAACATACCAGATCTATGAACTTACCCAGATTTCTTCAATTTCTTCAACAGATTTGCACCAGGTCTTCATCACTTATTTTCAGATCATCCTAGAGATTCACCATTTTCAGATCTAGAGATTTCGAACCTTCATCATATTCATAGCTGCATCATAGATTCATATCTATCAATTAAGAATGGAGTTCAACCATGCAGATATACTTCAGAGTGAAGTATTCATTAAAGCCCAGACCCTTGCCCACTTCCGATGGTATTCCTGGTCGGGATCAAATAGATAATCCAACGCTCAATACAATGAGTCAATACCATGGTAATTCCCCTTGGAATTCTAATTTTGGAGCGCAAAAGACCATACGCGACTTGGCACGTACTTTCCCGCATGCATACGCTACTTCGCTTTAACAAACCTGCGTATGCTTTGTGACACATCATATTTATCATTTTTCTGGCACTTACTGGAGTTTCTTTCTTCTGTTACTTCTGAGCTAATTTGTAGATACATCATCCTTCCTTTTAACACATAGATACATCATCAAAAACTCATCAAGTCAATTTTCATCAAGGACAACTTCATCAAGTAGGTTTTCATCAACTTTATCAAGTAGGTTGCCATCAAGGACAACACTCTTCATCATATTGCCAACAATCTTATTTTATCAAGTAGGTTGCCATTAAGGACAACACATGCCAACAATCTCCCCCTTTGGACTTGATGGCAACCATGATGGTGTTTGATCACCATAACAGATAGATACATTGAATATGACCATTATGCAAACACGATGATGCTCTCCCCCTATTCAAACACCATGTTACTATCCCCCTTTGACATCAAGGGCAAAGGGCAGATCAAAACCAAAACAGGGTGTTGCTTCTCTTGTAGAAGGAAGAGCTCTATAGATCATATGTGCACTGAAGTTACCATGCTCCCCCTAAGTTCATGCTTAATCTTCAAACATATTATTCAATGAAGTACATGACTCTATGATATTTCCTATCACCAAAGACTCATACTTACATCAATGATCCAACTAAGTGGATTTACATATATGACTCAAGTACCCAACCAAGCGGGTTTACAAATTTGAAAAAGTCCTTACATGATTGAATATTACAATTTTACATCATAGGTCTCATCATGACCTTTTCATCAAATTACAAATATGACTTTTTATAGTCAAGACCAAGCAATCTCAAACATGAGATCAGATCACAGCAAATCAAGAGAATGCCAACAATGCATCCTTTCCATATGACCAAAGCTCCCCCCTAGCTTGTGCATCCTAAATACTTTCAACAACAAATCATCAAGGCATATTTATCAAATATCTGTGAATGAATCAAAAATATCAGAGCTGAAACATCACCATAGATATCATACAGCATCAGAGATACCAAACAGCACTGCAGCTGTGCTGAAGAATGCTGACCCCAAACAAAAATTGTTAGAAACCAACCATACACAGTTTTATGTGTATAAACTCGCGTATATATGCGACTGTCTTTCAGGAAACCCGCATATCCAATTTAATCTTATGAATTTAAGCAGTTCTGATTTTCTTCTGTGGCAAGGCAAATATATCATCTTCACTTCTTCCGTTCCGAGATATTCTAACGCTTCCCCGCGCAGGTTTGGTGTAAAATATATCAGCAACTTGTTCTTTGGAGGGAACATACTCCAACTTCAATTTTTGTTCAAGCACTTGTTCACGTAAGAAGTGATACTTGATGGGAATGTGCTTGGTCTTCGAATGCATAACAGGATTCTTTGAAATACTGATGGCACTTGTATTGTCACACTTAATGGGGACAGGAGATGTACATTTGATTTGAAAATCTTGTAAGGTTTTCATCATCCAAAGGAGTTGAGTGCAACAAGATGCGGCAGCCACATATTCTGCTTCTGCTGTAGATAAGGCAATAGAATTTTGCTTCTTGCTAAAACAAGATACTAACCGGGGTCCCATATAGAATGCACCACCACTAGTGCTTTTCCGATCATCAACACTTCCACCAATTCGTAAATTGTGTTGTTGGAGAGTGAGACTCAACATTCTTTCTTTGATACCATAGTCCAAAGTCTTGAGTTCTTGTAGATATTTGGAATATTTTGACAGTCTCCTCGAAACGTGGACTTTTGGATTAGCGGAAATCAACAGTAACAATACGAACCCATGTGCATAATGTCCGGGTCTAGTCCCATGAGATATAGAAGACTCTCTATCATAGATATGTATCTTCCTGCTGATTCACTCATGGAGAATCATCATGAGAACTGAGATTAATCAGCTTATCATTGGTGTACTTGCTGTGCTCTGCACTTTCCATGCCATACTTTAGAATTTTCTAAGATATTTTCTTGTGATACATAACATCCGTAGTTTGTTGCACTTGCAAGCCAAGAAAGAATGTTAGTTCCCCAAGTAAAGACATTTCAAATTCTTGATGCATATCAGAAGCTAATTTATGACTCATAGACTCTTCATTACTTCCAAAAATGATATCATAAACATATACAACCACAATAAATAGTTTGTCATTTTCAGTTTTTGTGTATAAGTTGCTATTAGCAGACTCCTTTGAAAATCCTTATTGATGAAGATATTTGTCAAGACGATAGTACCATGCGCTTGGAGCTTGTTTGAGACCATATATAGCCTTCTTAAGTCTAAAAACAAGATTTTCATCATTTCTCAAAATGAATCCTTCTGGTTGTTCTATATAAACTTCTTCTTCTAGATCACCATTGAGAAATGCAGATTTAACATCCATTTGATAAACTTTGATTTGTTGAAAACTTGAAAAAGCAAGAAAAATTCTTATGGCTTCAAGTCTAGCTACAGGAGCAAAAGTTTCTTCAAAGTCTATACCTTCTTGTTGAGTATACCCCTTGCAAACAATTCTAGCTTTGTTTCTTACAACATCCTCATTCTCATTTAACTTGTTTTTGAATATCCATTTAGTTCCAATGAAATTTTTGTTATGAGGTCTTGGTACTAATTCCCAAGTGTGATTCTTTTCAATTTGATCAAGCTCTTCATTCATGGCTTGAACCCAAAATTCATCTTTGCTAGCTTGATTGACATTGTGTGGTTCAACAGTGGATAGAAATTCTAGATAGCTAGAAGATCCCACAAGAGTCCTTCTTGTTTGTACACCTGATCCCTTATCTCCCAAAATTTGAGATTCTGAATGATTCTTTTGAACATATCTGGATGGAGCTTTTTCAGATAAATCATATTTAGGTTCTTCATTGGGTTCACTATCTATATCATTTCTATTTGATGTAGAAGAACATAAGTCACCATCGTCTTCATTTGTTGTTTGTTTTTCTTCTTTTGGGGCTATAGGAGACTCATCAATAAAAACATCAATACATTCAACAATCTTCCAAAGTCTTTTATTGTAACATTTATATGCTCTACTCCTAGAGGAGTACCCAAGAAGTATTCCTTCATCTACTCTAGGTTCAAACTTGCCAAGTTTTTCATCACTATTTTTGATAAAGCATTTTCTTCCAGAAACTCTAAAATGCTTCACAGTGGGAGGATTACCATACCAGAGTTCATATGGCGTTTTATCACTATTTACACAAACATGTGCCTTGTTAAGAATATTTACCGTTGTATGTGATGCTTCTCCCCAAAAAGTGTCAGGTGTTCCGGAATCATCAAGCATAGCTCTAGCCATTTGTTGAACTGTTATATTCATTCTTTCTGCTACGCCATTTTGTTGTGGAGTGCCAGCTACATAAAACTGTCTTTTTATGCCATGTTGTTCACAAAATTCAAGGAATTCATCTGATGTATATTCTCCTCCTCGATCAGATCTAAGACACTTGATTTTTAGATCTAATTCATTTTCAACCAGTGCTTTGAAGATTTGAAATTTCTCAAATGCTTCATCTTTGTGTTTAATCAACCCAATCCAACACATTCTAGAGAAATCATCAATAAATAAGATATAGTATTCTTCACCATGTGGTGACTTTTTCCTCATAGGTCCACATATGTCAGTATGAATGAGTTCAAGAGGCTTACTTGATAATCCTTCCTTGGCATTAAATTTCACTTTGGTTTTCTTACCGAATTGACAAGATTTGCATATGATACTTTCAGGTAGAGTAATATTGGGAAGACCACGAACAACATTAATTCTGCTTGATTTGTTGATTTGAGAGAAGCTTAGATGCCCCAACCTTCTATGCCATAGCCAGTTTTCTGAAGATTTACTCAAGTAACATTATTCTTTGCAATTCTTCAATACATACAGGTTGCTTGGAGTTCTTTTTCCTTTTATAATTGTTTTACCTGTATCAAGATCACAAACCACACATTCTTTTGAACTAAAGACAAATTCCGTTCCTTGATCACACATTTGACTTACACTTAACAGGTTATGCCTTAATCCATCCACATACATGACATCATTAGCCTTCACCTTTTCTTTTAGAAACACAGACCCTTTTCCTTTAATTATAGCAGGAGTATCATTTCCAAAAGTAACTTTCTTTTCCTTTTCTAGAGCACTATATGCACGAAGTTTGTTTTTGTCACCTGTCATGTGTCTTGAGCATCCGCTATCAATGTACCATTGATTTTATTCACCTTCTGCAAATAACGCTATGCCACAATTTTCAACCTGTAATTCCTTCTTTTTCCATACTTTGGAACTTGAAGAGAAATGCTCTTTTGGCTAAACTTTTCTCCTGCATTCAGATTCTTCATACCCAAAGTTATTGCAATAAGCACATTCAAATTCATTTAGAAGAGGAGAGAAATTGTTATAGGTATTATTATTTTCTTCAATATCAATCCTTTTCTTTCTTGCTTCTCTTGTCATGATGGTTTTATATGCAACACATTGAACAACTTTATGACCAAAATTGTGACATGAGAAACATTGCCCATTGAAGAAGAAATTTCTGCGATCATGAAATCTTCTACTTGAATTTACCTATTGATTGGTGTTTCTTTGAAAGATATCCATGTTAGTGTTCTTCGAATTGAGATAATCATGATTTACCTGTAAAGATTCTTTATTCCCTTGCTGAGTGGTAGAATTTTGTAAACCAGTTGTAGCTGCTTTTAGATAATTTGGTGCTGAAGCCTGAGAATATTCTCCGGTATATCGAAGACCTGTCTTTATAAGAGGAGAATGTTGTACCTTGATAATCTCAGCTAAGGTTTCAGATCCTTTAGCAAATCTAAGATTCAAAGTCTTTACTTTCTCAAAATATTTTCTTAGACTTACCACTTCACATTCTAATTTCTCAATGTGTTTCTTTGCTTCTTCAAACTGATTTTCCATAGTCTCTATGGTTATTTTCCTTTCTTCTAAGAGTATTTTACTTTCTTCTAAGCGTATTTTGAGTTGATTGTTTTCTTCAAGAAAATCATTTTCCTCTAGAGCATCCACAAAAGTATCCTTTTCTTCTCTAGATTCAAATGCCATGAGAAGTCTAAAATCTTGTTCACATTCTTCCTCACTATCAAATAACCCATCACTGTCTTCATGAGTATAGTAACTTTTCTTAGTGCTAGATTGGTTCTTATTCCTTCTTGCTACTTCCTTTCCTTTAGCAGGTGTTTCTTTATGAGGACACTTAGCAGCATAATGACCAACTCTTCCACAATCAAAACATTTGAAAGGAAGCTTACCTCTAAACCGTCCTGTACCAAGTTGAAGTTTCTTTACAAATTTTGCCTCATCTTCTTCTGAAATATATCCTGATCCTTCTGCTTCTTGAACTCCTTTCCCTTTTGTAGAAACTCTAAATATGGCTTCTTTGACTTCAGATGGTCCTCCTCTTCTCATTTCATATGCAGTTAGTATGCCATGAAGTTGCACCACAGTGAGATTTTGAAGATCCTGTTTTTCTTCAAGAGAAGAAACTTTTGACTCAAATTTTGCCGTTAGAAATCTTAAAATTTTCTCAACCAAAGTAGATTCGGTTATTGTTTCTCCCAGATTTCTCATACGATTCACAACATCATCAAGATGTAAAAAGAAACTGGAAATACTCTCATCACGATGCATCTTTAAATTTTCATATTCAATTCTGAGAGTTTGGAGTTTTTCACTTTTTACCTTTGCATCACCTTCATAACTTAGAATGATTTTGTCCCACATTTCCTTTGTTGTATTCAGCTGCATGACTTTGACGAATTCAGATTCAGTTAGACTTCCAGTTAGAGCATTGACCACCTTTGCATTTGATTCATAATTCTTCCTTTCCGTTGGATCTGTTGGAACTGCAGCTGGATATTGATATCCTCCTTCAACAATGGCCCATACATCTGCTCCCAGAGACTGAAGATAGGATCTCATCCTTATTTTCTAGAAGATTAAATTGTTTCCATTAAAGAGCGGAGGCTTGATAGATGCCATTCCTTCTTGATTGCTCATCTTGCTTGATCTTCCTTCTAGCAGCTAAGCTTTTTCAAAAGGACCTGCTCTGATACCAATTGTTGGGAAATATACTGAGAGGGGGGGGTGAATCATTATTTTGATCTGTCAATCAACTTTTTACTTTTCTTTTCTCAAAAACCCATACGCTACTTTACAGAACAAAACTAGCGTATAAACGCGGATATCCTTAAGGAAACTTGCATATGTTCAGATCTCTTATTATGCAGATAATTCTTATCTTAGATTATTGCATCATTCATTCATTAGATGTTTAGTAAGAAGTAGAACTATGCAGTAGGAACAGAATAAATCAACACACATAAGCATCACACATGAACACCAGGATTTTAGGTGGAAACCCAATTCGGGAGAAAACCACCGCTTTCGTCGTCTCAGTCTTCAATATTTATTATAAAGAAAATATATTACAACAATGTACTGGTGCAGACTCATACCAGCACTCAGGCACCCACCTGCAAAAGGCTACAACCTTCTCTCGTTTACCAGCCTCTCCTGGAAGGGAGCTACAACCCCCTGCTCTCGTTTACCAGCCTCTCCTGGAAGGGAGCTACTACCCCCTGCTCTCGTTTACCAGCTATCACTGGAAGGGAGCTACTACCCCCTTACTGAAGGCTTCGACCCTTAGCACCACTATAGACCACGTTTCATCAATTTTCAAATTGGATCAAATAGCTTCAACACAACCCTTCACTTATCAACAAACATACTTTGCCTATTGCTTCCAACAGAACAGTGAAACCACTGTAACCAAAATATCAGAGATAACCCAGACTTCAAGATAAATATGCAGAAACACGTTCAACGTTGAGCAACCATTAGTTCAAATACCATACGCGCTTTTATTTAATCAGACCCACGTATACACGCGCTTTTCATGAAACGAACCTACGTATACATCTATGCATTTTACAGAAAAACCCTAACTGCCCATACGCGCATTTATTTAATCAGATCCGCGTATACATGCGTTTTTCACGACTCAAACCTGCATATGGATCTACAAAAGAGAGACTTTGTAGAACATACCAAATCTATGAACTTATCCAGATTTCTTCAATTTCTTCAACAGATTTGCGCCAGGTCTTCATCACTTCTTTTTAGATCATCCTAGAGATTCACCATTTTCAGATCTAGAGATTTTGAACCTTCATCATATTCATAGGTGCATTATAGATTCAAATCTATCAATTAAGAACAGAGTTCAATCATGCAGATATACTTCAGAGTGAAGTATTCATTAAAGCCCAAACCCTTGCTCACCCTTGCACAATGATCTTCTTCTCCTTATATAGATTAGCCTTTTTCAATACCATGAGCCAAAACCACACCACTTCTGATGGTATTCCTGGTCGGGATCAAATAGATAATCCAGCGCTCAATACAATGAGTCAATACCATGGTAATGCCCCTTGGAATTCTAATTTTGGAGCGCAAAAGACCATACGCGACTTGGCACGTACTTTCCCGCGTGCATACGCTACTTCGCTTTAACAAACCTGCGTATGATTTGTGACACATCATATTTATCATTTTTCTGGCACTTACTGGAGTTCCTTTCTTCTGTTACTTCTGAGCTGATATGTAGATACATCATCCTTCCTTTTAACACATAGATACATCATCAACAACTCATCAAGTCAGTTTTCATCAAGGACAACTTCATCAAGTAGGTTGTCATCAACTTTATCAAGTAGGTTGCCATCAAGGACAACACTCTTCATCATATTGCCAACAATCTTATTTTATCAAGTAGGTTGCCATCAAGGACAACACATGCCAACAAAACTTCTATTTAGATATATTCTAGAGATATGGCTAATTTGTGTTTTACATACATTGAATATAAAAGGTTTTTTCTCTCATTGTTTGAGACCATGGATATGAAAATGAAAAACTTATATTTAAAACTATTCGAGAGATTGACTAGAGGGGCATTTACTCTTAGGTTAAAACATATGTTTTGTATCAAATCACTTATGGTTTCAATGAGAAACTTTTATGGCTAATTTGTATTTTACATGTTCAATATAAAATGTTTTTTTCTCTCTCATTGTTTGAGACCATGGATATGAAAATGAAAAACTTCTATTTAGATCTATTCTAGAGATATGGCTAATTTGAGTTTTACATACATTGAATATAAAAGGTTTTTTCTCTCATTGTTTGAGACCATGGATATGAAAATGAAAAATTTCTATAATTAAAACTATTTGAGAGATTGATTGACTTGCAGGGGAATTTACTCTTAGGTTAAAACCTATGGTTTGTATCAAACCACTTTTGGTTTCAATGGGAAATTTTTATGGCTAATTTTTGTTTTACATGTTGAATATAAAAGGTTTTTTTCTCTCTTATTGTTTGAGACCATGGATATGAAAATGAAAAACTTCTATTTATATCTATTCTAGAGATATGGCTAATTTGTGTTTTACATACATTGAATATAAAAGGTTTTTTCTCTCATTGTTTGAGACCATGGATATGAAAATGAAAAACTTCTATTTAAAACTATTCCAGAGATTAGCTGTAAGGGCATTTACTCTTAGGTTAAAACCTATGTTTTGTATCAAATCACTTATGGTTTCAATGAGAAACTTTTATGGCTAATTTGTGTTTTACATGTTGAATATAAAAGGTTTTTTTCTCTCTCATTGTTTGAGACCATGGATATGAAAATGAAAAACTTCTATTTATATCTATTCTAGAGATATGGCTAATTTGTGTTTTACATACATTGAATATAAAAGGTTTTTTCTCTCATTGTTTGAGACCATGGATATGAAAATTAAAAACTTCTATATTTAAAACTATTCGAGAGATTGATTGACTTGTAGGGGTATGTACTCATAGGTTAAAACCTATGTTTTGTATCAAATCACTTATGGTTTCAATGGGAAACTTTTATGGCTAATTTGTGTTTTACATGTTGAATATAAAAGGTATTTTTCTCTCTCATTGTTTGAGACCATGGATATGAAAATGAAAAACTTCTATTTAGATCTATTCTAGAGATATGGCTAATTTTTGTTTTACATACATTGAATATAAAAGGTTTTTTCTCTCATTGTTTGAGACCATGGATATGAAAATGAAAAATTTCTATAATTAAAACTATTTGAGAGATTGATTGACTTGCAGGGGAATTTACTCTTAGGTTAAAACCTATGGTTTGTATCAAACCACTTTTGGTTTCAATGGGAAATTTTTATGGCTAATTTGTGTTTTACATGTTGAATATAAACAGTTTTTTCTCTCTCTCATTGTTTGAGACCATGGATATGAAAATGAAAAACTTCTATTTAGATCTATTCTAGAGATATGGCTAATTTGTGTTTTACATACATTGAATATAAAAGGTTTTTTCTCTCATTGTTTGAGACCATGGATATTAAAATGAAAAAATTCTACTTAAAACTATTCGAGAGATTCACTGTAGGGGCATTTACTCTTAGGTTAAAACCTATGTTTTGTATCAAATTACTTATGGTTTCAATGGGAAACTTTTATGGCTAATTTGTGTTTTAAATTTTGAATATAAAAGGTTTTTTTCTCTCTCTCTCGTTGTTTGAGACCATGTATATGAAAATGAAAAACTTCTATTTAGATATATTCTAGAGATGTGGCTAATTTTTGTTTTACATACATTGAATATAAAAGGTTTTTTCTCTCTCTCATTGTTTGAGACCATGGATATGAAAATGAAAAAATTCTATATATTTAAAACTATTCGAGAGATTGGTTGACTATAGGGGCATTTACTCTTAGGTTAAAACCTATGTTTTGTATCAAATCACTTTTGGTTTCAATGGTTTTTTATTGGCTAATGTGTTTTTATCAAATCACTTTTGGTTTTGAAGTATATTCTAGAATCTTCTGTAACCACTTATTAGGCCTATCAATATGTAATTAGAGCACAGTGAATATGAGAAGTTGATACAATTATATGATCAAAAATTAGTAGAGATAAGTAGTGTTTCTATAATATGGGATGACTGGTTAAATTACAGGTTTCCACAGATTAAGCTTATTTAGTAACTAATATGTAACCACTACTATTATTACTAAAAACATGCTTAAGGATGAGGTATTTTCTAAGGAGAAAAGCATGCCTTAAGAGACAGTCCAAACTCTGCACAATAAGATGCAAGAATTCACAACAGATAAAAAAATCTATTTCGTTAATCACAAATTAGTATCTATCAATATTTTTTATTTGTGTTTCTAAGGCTGGAAATTTTATCAGAACCAGAACAGAGCTGGCTAAACGGGCCAGTCAGCCTAGTTCAGGGGTTTTTGTAGGCATAACTATCCACTCAAACCAATTGCAACCTATTTTTTGTCTAAACTGGTTCAGAATCCATCCTAATCATGTCTGGAACTTTGCATATTTTTATTTAAAGGTTTGGATTCACAAAGTATATATACATATATAAAATAACAGTCCAATTCTGATAACACTCACACTCGCTAGTATAAGATGTATCATTAATCATATAAAGGAAATGGGGGGCAGAGGAACAAGAGTGAGTTGTACTCTGAATTGAAAATAATAAAGAAACTCCATCAAAATTACTTGTCGGAATTGTTACCTTGCGGCGATATGACTTTGACATTTAAAGCAGTGTTTTTTTCACCATTCAATTGCCAAATAAACCAAAGAACTGCTCTAGAGTGGGTTCTTCAACCCAAAATGAAAAAAAATAGTGCAATGAAAAATTCATATTGAAATTCCAAACAACTAACGAACCCTCACATTAGAGAATCTCTGTGAATTTTTTTAATGAGACATATTCAATGCAGGTATCCTCTTTTGCTAAGAAAAATTACTTTTACATCTCACAAATATATAAATAAGGTAAAATCAAGTACAACTGAGAAATATGGAATTTCAAAAATTCCACTTTGGCAGTGCTCCTATCTAGTATAGTTTATGATATTCCATACAATAAGCAGTAACCAATTAAAACTAACACCAGATTTGAACTTGTAACACCGTAGGTTATCATTATTGGGTCCTATATTTGATGGACGACCAAGGGGAGTATAAGCAAATCAATAGGACACATATTAGAGATGGCACTACTAAGAGAATAGCCCATATTATCCATAGATATAATTCGAGTAGTGGGGAGAGCTGTGGACTCAGACCATACAGGTGATAACAAGAGACCCTAATCATTACAAGAACAAGAACGGTGAAAATATTCTACCATATTTCCCTAATCAATTGGTTTCAATAGAGTCACTCCGCTTAAAGATAGGAACCAAGCTAATATCAGTAATAAATGTGTACTATCCTTGTAATGTAATCACTATTGGTTTACAGCTCATTGTTTTTTTTTTATTATTACTAAAAGCATGCTTAAGGATGAGGTCTTTGCTGAGGATAAAATCATGCCTTAAGAGACAGTCCAAACTCTTCTCAATAAGATGCAATAATTCACAACAGATAAAAAAAGCTATTTCATAACTCCTGGAGCAACTCTTGAGCAGCGGGCATGGGCGCTAAATCAAGAACAGGGTAGCAACAGAAAGTCAAACAGAAACCCAAATATAAACTCAAACAAAAACCCACGAACAGACTATGCGAACAGAGACGCGCGAAAACGATACTCTTTTGTGGGTGATTTATTTATAAAATATGAGTTCGGCCAAACTTTTTTTAAAGTTCGGGTGAACTGTTAGTGCCAGTTTTCCCATCTCTAGAAAAAATTATGTTTTCCCATGCCATCATTGTGCTGTCAATCTAAACGAAAAAACGATTTTGGCCGAAATTTCTCATAAAGTTCAGCCGAACTATTGCCGAAAAAAATTTCCGCCCCTGATTCTCACAAAAGTGTAACCCAAGTTCACATTTTCACCCATATACATTGGTCAGAATAATGAAAATTGGAATATTAAATAATATAAATCAATGTAAATCGAAAACAAATGTACCATAGCAAGAATTGACTCATGAACTATACACATTCTTTCAAAACCAAATTTCATACCATCTTTCAATAATTCATTTTTTGGCGCATTTCCATACTTTGTTTTTTATCCGGATTTATGAAAGAATGCAATATAATACACATATAACCATAAATACAAATATGCAATGGAATAATACTTCATTTCATTAATATCAAAGAACTAAAATTTTCTTACAGACAAAATGGAAATAAACTAGCTAGGGCGCTGGTAGCTTATCTCTGAGAAGAGATGTGGTGGCTACAGGCCTCTGAACTCTATGTTACAATCAGGCTATAAGGCCTATATGTTATTGAGAAATAATGGAAAACCCTAAACATCCAAAAACCTAATCCTAGGAGATGAAACGCCAGAATATGGGCCTTGTCAGGGTAAATTGGTACATCAATTTCCCGGGGCCACTAACTTTGGCATACAATATCCGTTTGACGCACATGATACATCATTATAAATATCTATCTGAGGAATACAACTTCTAACCTCAAATGTATATTTCAAAATAAAGTCATGTCGGCTGGAAAAATGATGCCAAAAAAATGTCGTTTAGGGCCTCAAAATGACTCTAGAAGTTCAGGATATGAAAAACTGCTAAAAATAGTAAGTTTCACCGAAACTGAAAAACTGAAAGAGACAATGGTGGGGCCCCAAGTGGAATAGGTGGGTGGCCACCAATATCCACCTGCATCATTCCTCCCCCCTTGGGAAGTAATGATCCCCATTTCTTTAAGTTCCTCCATGAGATGAGGAAACTTTTGTTAAACTTTGTCCTTGGTGAACCACTTGCCTTGGTGCAGGAGTTGGCCATCTTTGACAACTCGATATAGTTGGATATTCTGTTGGTGAGTGTTCTTGATTTTCATGTCCATGATACAATTTTTCGTGGCATGTTCCATGCCGTCCGGGTTTAACTATGTTGGTGTGAGTTGTTCTGCAATGTCAAGGGTGTCCAATAGAGGTGGGAAGTAGGGACGAAGGTGGTCGACATTAAATACTGGGTGCAAACCAAGGAATGGTGGAATAATGAGCTCGAAGGCATTGTTCCCTACAACCTTGGTGATGATGTATATGGCCCATATCGGAGCAATAGAAGCTTGCAGTGGGGTCTAGTGAGGTGCTCCTTCTGAAAATGTAGCCAGACTTTGTCGCCCACCTAGAAGTTCTATGGCACCCTATGTTAATCATGTCATTGCTTGTACTTAGCATTGGCTTTGTATAATATGTCATGAACCTATTGGAAGATGTGCTAAATGCATGTGATGAAGTTTTTCATTTTGTCAGCTTCAGACTGGACATGTGCTGAATCGGCCTGAGTAGCCGCAAATGGCATGGCTACATCAATGGGACATAGTGGTTGGAATCCCAAGCCCACCTGAAATGGTATGTGTTCAGTTGAGTTGTGTAGAGCCTGGTTATAACTGTGCTTCACATAGGGGAGGCTCTCATTCCATGTCGTGGATGCTTTGAATTGTACATGCGCAGAATGTGTACAATCATCCTATTGATGACCTCTGTCTAGCGATCAGTTTGGGGATGGAAATTTGTGGACTTGGTGAGCTTGGTGTCCAACATTGACTAGAGCCTAGACCAAAATGTGATGAGGAACCTTCTATCTTGATCTGAGATGATAGACTATGGGATCCCAAAATGCACCCACACTCGTTCAAATAAGAGTTTAGCAATCGCTTTTGTTGTGATATTCTTCTTGCAGGCCGCCATAATGGCCATCTTTGAGATTCTCTCGACGACCATGAAAACATAGTCATTTCCATGCTTAGTAGAAGGAAAGCCTAACATGTAATCCATGGAGATGGATTCCCAAGGTCGACTAGGGGTAGGTAATGGAGTATAGAGGCCTTGCTTCTTGACGGTTGGTTTGGCAATGGCGCAAGCAGTGTGGGGTCTGATGTACTTCCCGACATCTTGTCGAAGGTTTGAACAATAGAAATACTTCTGCAATACAACCACCATTTTCTCAACCCTGAGATGCCCAATGACTCGATTGTAGTGTGCTTCCCATATCATCTTGGCACGCTCGCTTGAAGGAACACAAAGGTATCCCAAGTGAAATAACAATGCATCTTGGAGATGAAATTTTGGAACTTGTGTACCCTCCAAGAGTGCCTTGTATGTGTGACCAAATTCTGGATCACTCTTGTAGAGAAGCAGCCAATCAGAAGTCTCGTGCCCATAAGAGTTGAGAACAGTGGTTAGCGCCATGATCTGTGGTCGTTTGAGGCAGTCTGAAACATTATTGGTGCTACCCTTCTTGTACTTGATCTTCAAATGAAATTCATTAGGGGAATTTTGAGGTCTAAAATGGGCCTCATAAGGAAATTATAAAATAATAGTGTAAATAATAATATTAGATGTGATTACATCATCAAATTTTAGAGGGGAAAAAGAAAAACTACTTTTTCAACTCGTATTTTCAACTTATCTCCCAAAGTTCTTACTCAAATTTCAAGTGGGAGTACTCGTTGGATACAAAAAAAAAATTCCTCATCCAAGGAGTACCCATGTTTCATACTTTTGATGGATCTTGCTACACAAAAAAAGAGAAATACATGAAAACGTTATTGCAATTACGTTTTTTCATGTATTTCTCATTCTTTGTGTAGTAGGGTCCATCGAAATATGCAACATGGGTACTCCTTTGATGAGGAATTAAATTTTTCATTCAACGAGTACTCCCACTTGAAATTGAGTAAAAAATTTGGGAGATAAGTTCAAAATACGAGTTGAAAAAGTAGTTTTATTATTTTATTATTTTTTAATATTTCTACCCTTTTACTTAAAAAATGGTGAATCATCCCTCATGGTTGACATCACCATCTTGAATTATATTGGTTCTTATAAAATTTATTTTGGTTGTACATTTTTGTTAGGAGTCCCATTTTAGACGTCAAAATTCCCCTAATGGTTGCAGATATGTGGACCACTTCTGAGGGCAATCGTTCTGCAACTTCCCTTGCATCTGTATGAACTGCAGGGGTCGGTGGTCTATGTGGATGATTGTTTCCTTCCCCAAAATGTAATGCTTCCATTTTCAACAAGCCTGCACAATGGAATACATTTCTATGTCATAATTGGGATACTTGCAGACTGTGTCAGACAATGTCTCATTGTGATATGCCACTGGATGCCCCTTTTGAGTAAGAAATACCCCAATGCCATAGTCAGAGGCATCTGTCTTGATCTCAAATGGTTGTTGCAAATCTGGTAATGTGAGCACTAGGGCAGAACAGAGGCAATTTTTCAATTCTGTGAACGCCTTCTGTTGAGGTTCTGACCAACATAATTTTCCTTTCGCTCCTCCCTTGGTGACTTGACTCAAGGGCCAAGTGATATGAGAGAATCTCAACACGAACCTGCGGTAGAAATTAGCAAGACCTAGAAAGCTGCGAAGCTCTATTAGAGTGGTTGGTGTTGGCCAATCTCGAATGACTTGGATCTTGGTTGGATCCACGTGCACCCCCCTTTCATCAATAATTTATCCCAGATATTGAACCTGGGTCATGCCAAAAGTGCACTTCTCCAAATTGGCACACAACTTGCGTTGCCACATTATTTGGAGGACTTTTCGGATGTGGTGGAGGTGCTCTTCCCAAGTCTGGCTGAAGATCAGAATTCCATCCAAGTACACCACTAGAAATGAGTTGGTGAATGGTCGCAATATGTCGTCCATCAACCTCATGAAGGTTGCGGGAGCATTCGTCCACCTAAAAGGCATGACCAGCCATTCAAAAATGCTCTCCTTGGATTTGAAGGCAGTCTTCAACACATCAGAGGGTTTGATTGGTACCTGGAGATACCCAGACTTCAAGACGATCTTGCTGAAATATTTCGCCCCTTTGAGTTGGTCCAAAAGGTCATCAATCTGTGGGATCGAGTACCTATTTTGTACAATGATCTTGTTCAGAGCCTGATAGTCAATACGGAGTCTCCAAGTCCCATCCTTCTTCTATACCAACATGATGGGGCTGCCACAGGGTGATAAACTCAGTTGAATGTGACCTTTCTGCAACATCTCATAAATCTACCTCTTGATTTCATCATTCTCCAGAATAGAGTGTCGATAGATTGGTCCATTGGGTAGCGGCACACTTGGGGTCAGATCAATGGGGTACTTGACCTGACAGTGGAGAGTCACCCCTGTGGGTGAGGTCAAGATGTCCCCGTACTCCTTCACAACCGTGTCCATTTGTTGTTGTCGTGCATAGGATCCCTGTCTGGAGGTCGTGGACACAATATTCTTCTTTCCCTAGCACCGGATCATCAGGAAAACAAATTTCCGGGTTTTCGAAATTAGCTTACTACATTGTTTTGCAGTAACCAAAGAGATAGAGGCAGGCAATGGTACCTCGTTATCTGTGTAGGTATTTCCCAAAATAACAATAACAGGACGAGGCCGAGACACATACACAGCATGACACTTCCACAAGTATGGTTGTCCTAATAATACATCAGAAACATCAATAGGAGCAACGTCACATAATACCTCATCCGTGAAGGGCTTGATGCTATAGGGAAGGCGGCACTGCTGGCTGACGCGGAGATCTCGTCCTTGGTGAAGCCACCCGTTGGTGTATGGATGTGGGTGAGCTGTGGTCGGCAAGCCCAACCGCTTCACGGCGTCTGCTGAAATGAGGTTCTTTTGGCTCCCATTGTCGACAATGAACTGTACCGGGGAGCCCTTTACCCACATCGGGGAGTGGAAGAGACGTTCCTCCTCCTCTGGATCTTCCGGTTCCTCCTTTTGGATCTTTGCAGTGGCAACAGTGGCGTTGGGCTCCGCATCAATAATCTGTTTCCCTTTTTCATTCGCCTTTTAGGTTGATTGAGTCGAACATGCATATGATTCATAAGCCCTCATCTAAGCCTGGCGATTTCGCTTGACCTTACTTGTATGTTGTACAGGTGGAGCTCATCAGACGCTTTACATTCCTATGTCCTTTGGGTTCACGGTGTTGTTATTTTCTTACGGCATTGACAAGTTTTCCTGGGCTGCCATGCCTTGGCTTTGTCCTTTGTTATGCGGTTTGGGGGCACCTTTCCCTTGATTTTGATTTGCAGATCCAAAGTCTTGCTTCTTCCATTTGAATTTCTGCTCAATATTACCAGCATACCAATATGTCATACCAAGTGAGGAGATGTCGAGGAAATCCATTTCCTCCTGAATATATTTGTGCAAACAACTATGATACTTTATCCCCAAATTTTTCTCTGACTCTTTGATACCCAAATTTGTGCGCAGGGTATGGAACAGATTCTTCAGCTCATGCACATCTTGATCCCTTTGTTGCTGCAGCATGGTCATTGTATGTACTTGTCCTCATAGCTCCCCATAGGATAGTATTGTTCCTTGATGGTGTCTCATAAATAGTTCCAAGTGGGTACAGCTAAGAACAGAGAGGGTTATGTCTCATCCTTTTTTTCACAGTAGGTTTCCCACCAATCCTTGGCCTTGGGGTAGCTTTGAGGAGTGCAAAAATAATCCTCTAATAATCGGAAAAGTCATGAACCGAGCAATATCCTTCTAATAGATTCAACCATCTATATACTGCATCTTCACCTATTTGACCCTCAAATATGGGAATGTCAAATTTTACTTGTACCTGAAAGGGATTCACGCCTCCGGAGTGGTTACTGGATGCAGATGTGCCGTCAGTGGGCAATAGTTGAAGGATCTGGGAAAATTTATCCATCATCGCATTCATTTATTTTTCGAGGGCCTCCTCAAGCAATATTTTGATAGGATCTCTTGCTCCCTCATCTTTCTTTTCATCCCCCATGGGAGGTCGTCAGGGTTTGTGAGGCTGGTCTTGCAAAGGTTCAACCAGATCGAGCCCTAACTCCTTATACCCCGACCTCGTTGGGTACATGCAAAGAAGGATCGAGCAAAAGTAGACCGCTCTGATACCACTGATCTGGATTTATGCAGGAACGCAATAGAATACACATAAAACAATAAATAGAAATATGAAACGGAAATAACACTTCATTTCATTAATTTCAAAGAACTAAAATTTGCTTACAAACAAAATGGAAATAAAATATCTAGGGCACTGGTAGCTTATCTCTGAGAAGAGATGTGGCGATTACATTCCTTTTAACTCTATGTTACAATGAGGCTCAAAGGCCTATATGTTATTGAGAAATAATGGAAAACCCTAAACATCCAAAAACCTAACCCTAGGAGATAAAGCTCCAAAATAAGGTTCCTATCGAGGTAAATTGGTACATCAATTTCCCAGGGTCATAACTTTTGCATACTATATTCGTTTGACGCGCATGATACATTGTTAGAAAGATCTATCCGAGGGATACAATTGTTGACCACAAATTTAGATTTTGAAATAGAATCATATTTGTTGGAAAAATGATGCCCAAAAACGTCGTTTAGGGCCTCAAAATGGCTTCGGAAGTTTAGGACCCAAAAATTTCTAAAAATAGTAAGTAGTGCCGAAACTGAAAAATTAAAAGAGACAATGGTGGGCCCCAAGTGGAACAGGCGAGTGGCCACCAATATCCACCTAGATCAGTTTCTTGAACGTTTTATACCCCATAACAAATCATAATTTTAATATAAAATATTTTTTTGTTCTATTAATTATAGATGGAGCTAAGTAAAACAAGATAGATGCTTACAAATTCCAAAAATAATTTATGATATGCCAACATATACTGACAACCCATATTTAACCCAATGTCAATCAATTCTTCTGATTGTTCTTATGTTTGGAAAAATACTAGGAGGGGGGTTCAATCAATATTTATAACACTGTAAACTTTTACTTTTTCTTTATTGATTTATATACGCGACTTTACTAAACCCAACTAGCGTATACACGCAGATATCTTTAAGAAAACTTCCATATGTCTAGATATCTTATTATGCAGATAATTCTTTACTTAGATCAGTGCATCATTAATTCATTAGATGTTTAGTAAGCAATAAGCATGTGTAGTAAGAACAGAATAAATCATCACACATAAGAAATATGCATGAACACTAGGATTTAAGGTGGAAACCCAATTCAGGAGAAAAACACTACTACTGTCATGTCTATCTTCAATATTTATTATAAATAAATTTTCTTACAATATTGTACTGGCACAGACGCATACCAGCATGCAGGCACCCACCTGCAGAAGGCTACAACCTTCTTTCATTCTCCAGCTTCTATTGGAATGTATCTCCAACCCCCTGGTCTTGTTTACCAGCTACCACTGGAAGGGAGCTACGACCCCTTGCTTCTCGTTTACCAGCCACTCCTAAAGGGAGCTACTACCCCTTGATCTCGTTTACCAGCAACCACTATAAGGGAGCTACAACCCACTCACTGAAGGCTCCAACCCTCAGCACCACCGCGGACCATGTTTCATCAATTTTCACACTGGATCCAACAACTTCAACACAACACAACTTTGAGGCCTCTTTTCATCAGTTTTTTAGACTAGACACACTCCACACATTTAAGCTCAAAGAACATACATCAAAATGAAACTCATAACCATATCAAATCATTCTCTTAATCATCAATCAACCAACCAAACACTGATATTTAATCATAATCAACTAGTAACATAATCAGTATTCCAACAACCCAGATCTGTATGAAGACATCATTGACAGACAATAGCAATACAACAAAACAAATCAGAAATATCCTTCAGCACACTTCAGCAAAATCCTAGATCCATACACAGTTTTTCTTAATTGAAATTGCGTATATATGCGCTTTTACAGAGACAAACTTGTGTATATATCTACAAAAATTACAGGACTGTATAAATCTTCAGAATAAATAATCAGCTCAAATCTTACCCTTCACTTCAACAAAAATTTGCCAGATCACAGATCTAAACATTTCATAAACAGATCTAGCAAATACATAGTCATTTCATTTCTAGAGTTCCCGATCTATAATTGTATTCATAGGTGCATTATTACTTCAGATGTATCAATAAAATGTGGCCCATTACAAGAAAATATACTTCAAAGTGAAGTATTCATTCAATACCCAAACACATGCACACCTCATGCACTATGATATTCTCATCCTTATATAGCTTTAGCCTTTACCAATACCATGAGCCAAAACCACAAAAGTGTCGATGGTATTCTTGGACGGAATCAAATAGATGACACAAACTCAATACTTTGGACTAATACCATGGTAATGCCCCATTTTTAAGAGCTCGAAAGGCATACATGACTTGGCTTCTTTGTACCCACATGTATACATGACTTTGCTTCATAAACACTACATATACACTGTGACATATTATATTTATCATTTCTCCTATCCTAACAAGATTTCATTTCTCTGCCACATCTGAACTGACCTATAGATACATCATTTTCACAAATTCTATATATCAAGGACAACTCATTAAGTAGGATTCCATCAAGGACAACTTCATCAAGCAGGTTTCCATCAAGGACAACATATTGCATCATATTTCCAAAAATCTCCCCCTTTGGACTTGAAGGCAACCATGATGGTGTTTGATCACCACAACAAATAGATACATTAATCATAACCATTATTCAAACACCAAAATAATCTCCCCCTTCTACATCAAGGGAAAAGGGTGGATCAATACCAAAACAAGGTTTCTCCTCCCTTGTAGAAAGAAGAGCTTTGCAGATCTGATGTGCATTGAATTTACCATGCTCCCCCTGACTTCATGCTAAATATTCAGACATATTTTTCAATGAAGTACATGAATATAACTCAACCGAGTATGATATTTCCTATCACCAAGGACTCATACTTACATCAATGATCCAACCAAGTGGAATTACATATTTGACTCAACTTCCCAACCAAGTGGGTTTACAAATTTTGACTCAACTACCCAACCAAGTGGGTTTAAAAATTTTAACAAGCCCTTACATGAATCAATATAACAATTTTACATCATTGGTCTCATGATGACCTTATCATCAAATTACAGATATGACTTTTTATAAACAATACCAAAAGATCTCAAGAGAGAGATCATAATTTAGCAACCAACATAATGCCAACAATGCATTACTCTTAGCAAGGCTAATGCTCCACCTAAACCTGAGCATCCTAAGAACCTTCATCAACCAATTCATCAAAACATCTTCATCAAGTAGATAATCAAAAATTATTACCATATCAGCAGATATAACCATCAGATCAAGAGAATTGTTACTGTTAGCAGCATATCAGAAACTATTCTTGAGTTTGCCTCATTGTTTTTCTTATCAGAGAAAAACAATTTTCACCATTGGAACTTGCATGTATACGCAGCTTTAGTTCATGGAAACCATGTATAGAAAGTGAAATACTAAAAATTTCACAACTCCATCTCCTCTTGGATTTATACATTATGTACATGTCTTTTGTTGTCACATTAGATGTATTGTTAGAAATAAACACAACCAGAATTACCAAACCAACCATGGGAATCACCATATATTTCTCCCCCTGTGATGATACATTACTAATTCCTATAATGTATCTCACATCACTCCTGTAGTAATTATGACAAGAAAACTTTAGAAACAGATGATTGCAGTAGGGTCAATATTCCCTATGTTTTTTTACCGGTGCTTCTTCTTTTTCCAGATTTTCTTGTAATTTCTTATTATGTGCTTGAACTTCTCAGATCTTTTCATCAAACTTAACCTACAATCAGTGGCCTTATGCCCAAATGAGTTACAATAGAAAAAACATCCATGAAAACATCCTTTCTTTCTTGATCTATGCAATTCTTCAATAACTGGATCCCTTTATTTTAAGGAATTATCATCATCCATGGTACATGCCATGAGTACTTGCAGATCTTGATCAAAATATTCTTCTTCATTTGACAATCCATCATTACCTTCATTTGTAAAATAACTCCTTCCTTTTTCAAACGGTTTCCCTTTATCATGATTTTCTTTATAATGACATTTAGCAGCATAATGACCAACTCTACCACAAGAAAAACACTTGAAGGGAAGCTTACCTCTGAATCTTCCAATACCCGGTTGAAGTCCTCTTACGAAATTTGCTTCTTCTTCTTAAGATATATAACTTGATTCCTTGATTACTTCCTTTTATTTTCCTTTTGCACAAGCCTTTAAATTAGCTTCTCTAACTTGTGAGGGACCTCCACTTCTCATTTCAAAAGTAGTCAGAATACCATGTAGTTGAATAATAGTGAGATTTTGCAGATCCTACTTTTCTTTTAAAGCTGACACTTTTGATTCAAACTTTGGAGTTAGAGATCTCAATATATTTTCTACTAAAGTTGAGTCTTTTATATATTCATCCATATTCCTCATAGAATTCACAATATCATCTCATCTTAGGAATAAACTTGCAATACTTTCATCATCATGCATTCTGAAATTTTCATATTGCATTCTAAGAGTTTTACATTTAGCATTTTTTACCTTTGCATCACCTTCATAGCTCTGAATGATCTTGTCCCATATTTCCTTTGTTGAATTCAGCTGCATAACTTTGGCAATTTTTGTTTCTAACAGACTTCCTAATAAAACATTGACAAATTTTTCTTTGATTTCATATCTCTTCCTTTTTGCTGCATTTGTAGGAACACTTGTTGGATACGATAACCTCCTTCCACGATTCCCCATATTTCTACTCCAAGACTTTTCAAATAAGTTTTTGTTCGTATCTTCCATAATAATAGATTAATTCCATTGAACAGTAGTGGCTTAACAGAAAATACTCCTTCATGACTTCCCATTGCGACAGATCTCCTTCAAGCGATCAAGCTTCTTCTGAAGGACGCTCTCTGATACTAATTGTTGGGAAAAAAACTGAGAAAAGAGTGATCCAGGGTAAATTCTTGAAACCCTTAACCAAGACCTTTTACTTCAGCTGATAATTAGAACTACATTTAATTAAGACATTAATGAACTGAAATGAACAATTGTAGTTGTAAATAAGAGGAAGATAAATGAACAAGATCATCAATCATAAGAACACGCCACTTGATAACGGAGTTCATCCAGGAGGGACTATATCTCCGGGCCTCAGTGTCAAGATGGTGTAGGCTGCTGCCTTATGTGTTGTAAGAAGAAGATGTACATGGATGTGTTTCCCTATGACATACAAGGAAAAATTTCCCTCATGCAGGAGTGGCTTGACTTCTTTAAGATATGCTCCACTACAGAACTCTCATACATAAAGAAATACTCCTATTAGTATGACCATAGCTGAAATGTAATAAATAAGAGTATCCCGCCAATCCTAGCAAACAAGGGATCTCAACTATACACATATGAAAACAAGCATCCCGCCAATGTGGCATAAAATGGATCTCATACATGACAAAAATCCATCGCTGAAATTACATCAATAACCGAACAAGGCAAGATCCCATGACTCATGTATCAACCAGGATCTGCAAGACATAATTCATCTCAAAGAAAAATAAATGAAGTACATGGAATCCACATCATATACCTCAGGCTACCATTTGCTAAAGGCTGAGTTGCTCTGCGGCTAAATCTGAAAACATCATCAATCTTATGGCGTTGAAAAAGGTGAAAACGACTGCTCACTTGTGGAAATCTGACACCTACATAACCCACTTCCAAAAGTGGCTAAAAAATTCTAAACTCGGATGAAGAAATTGAGCACACCATTAGACTCGTGGCACCGAGTAGTGCAAAAACAACATAAAATTTGTCCCATTTGGACAAATTCAAAATTTTTCCCTCCTGAAAATTGGGCTCAATCAAGGTTCCGCCTACCTCTTTTCTGGCTCATGGTTCCACTGCACCTACCATAAAAAAATAATAAACATTGAAATTCATGCACACTCTCCCTCCTCCATGGCCTGGGTGCACTGTGTAGAACTAGGTTTATATTAAAAAATATGGGTGGAATTACCCAAGTGCCACCATTGGCATGTCGGTTAAGATCCCAAATAGGTGGGAGGAGGTCAGGTGGTCAAACCCCGACCCATCCTTTTAGAGTCGAATTTATTTTTGAAAACCGCACCTGTCATATTTTAAACCATAGTGAATACTTTTTTTTGAAACCTTCGTTACAACTTATCATAATTCTGGTACGAGGGGGGGGGGTCAGGCCAGCATTGAGTGGCCCACCCCATTAACTCCCGTTGGCACGTGACATATGTGGCAAGTAGTTGGTTAGCTCCATTGGTTCTTGTTTATACGTGGCCATGTTGTAAGTTGAGTTGGGTCGCCCGTAGAGTGATCCGGCCTTTGAGGACGGGCGGGTTCGATTCCCGCTAGCCCATGTGGCATGAGTTCCATGGTGGGGGCGGTGGGGTTGACAGTCTACCCCCCCAAAATTTAATATGGATGTTTTAATACGGTGGGGGAGGCAGAGGTCACAGCCCCACCCCCCTTTTTTTTAATATTTTTTTGTTTTACAATTGGTCCCTTTTTTTAAAAATCGGAAATTTGACTGAAGGAGACAAATTAACTAGGCGACAATTTCGCCCGAAATCTGGCCTGAGTGTGCTGGAATCCAGTGGCCAAGTTTGGTCCAATTTGCATCCTCCTTAAGGCTGCCCAGTCACCAAGTCAACCCAAAAATTTTACCGCTCCTAACTCCTTCATACGGACTCAGAAATGAGTGTCATCTGCGTCGTTGGAATCAGAAAGATGAGATCTACAACATGAACCTGGTTCAAGATATTTTCGAACACTTAGATTTTTGAGCCCTCTATGCTAGGCCACTTGTACTTGTACCTGTTTAATCCACCTGGATCATTCCTCCCCACTGTTGGGGTCTTGTGTTTTGATAGATTGGCAAATCAAAAGACAAGGCAGCATCAAAACCAATCTTTAGAGTTCCAGGATCTAGTCCTCCTGTTCTCAGAGAGGGATCTCTCAAATTATTTGTTTTGCAAAGGTTTATCTTGTGTGCTTCGAGTATTGGTTTTAGACTAGTTATTAAGTGCAAGTGTTTGTTTTTTTGTTTGGTTGAATGACATAGCAAAACATGAAAGGTCTAGGAAAGATATATAGAAATGGGAAATGCTAGATTCATTGGGTAATGGATTCAAGAAGAGCTTATGACAAACTCATCAATGGATATGGGATATCAGAGGGAAAATCTAACTTGGCCACATGATCCTTTGGTTTTTTGAATGAGATGGACATCAATGATTTGGAAAGAGAAATTTAATTCTAAACAAAGGGAACTTGAAAACATAACTTGAACAATAAATAGGTATTTGATAGACAGGGCTAACCATAAATTCTTCAAACACACTTTAAGAAAATAATGACTTCAAGACAACTTTCAAAATGAAATCTAAGATTCGGGAGAACATCTTATTTCCTCAAAGATTTTATTTCAAATTACTTAGAAAACATAAAAGACTCACTGATAATTGCAGTCATAGAAGAGGGAACACCTAACACATCTATGATCACAACTATAAAGACCTTTAAAACACTTATTCAAGCTAGTACAAAGGGCATGATCAGAACATACCTCCTTGGCTAACTATAAACAATGGTACTTCAAAGGGAGACTTCAAAAACAGCTTTCAAGTGGCAGCAAACAAGCAGGGAGAACCATAAATCACGCTGAAACCAGCTATTTTAACTATTAGAGAAATAAATAAGCATGAGGACTAAAGAGAGAGATTTAAGACTCTAAAATACCTCAGTAGAAGAAAACATAAAACATTGAAGGATGAACAGGTCTAAGGTGCTTTTAGGAGTCATTTCTCAGCCTAAAAATTTCACCCTACTATAGTAAGCATTTATGGAACAAAATGAATATAAGAGAAAACATTAAACAGTTCAGAATACTTCACCAACAGCCAAGCTCATGGATCCAATGATACAGCCTTCTCAAGAACAAGCATGAAACATCATCATCAGGCTTCCAAGACTTCAATTTCTTCCTCAACTTCAAACAGACTATGTATTATTTCAGAGAGTTTCAGTAGTACAACTAATGAAAAATCAACCCACATCTCATCTTCTTCAGAAGTATTTATAGAAGAAATGAGGAGGTGGAATGGTTTTAGGATTGAAGTATAATAAATTCTACACTAAATGCAACTCCTTGCCTTGAAAACCATGCAAGGCATAAGGCAGGAATGCATCGAATTACAACTCTATTTCATTTACTCTGTTTATGCTTTTTAAGGATTAATGGGTAAAAATGTTGACTTCAAGTCTTATTTATCCTTTACAATAACTTTACTGACAGTTTTAGAATTTTTTCTTTCTTTGGTAATAATTGTTCAGTTGTCTTTATGCAAATATCTTCTGTTTCGGCAATAAATAGGCCTTCTTTGATTGCTTTGAGGCTATAGGTGGCTCTTTGGTAGGTGGGGGATTCAATTATCCCCTTTAATGTGGATCTGAGGTGTCCTTGGACTGATATTTTCCTTTGTTTTTTCCTAAAACACCCTTAATCTATCTTTGTTATGTGTTTTAGGCCTAATTAGGCTTAATCTATGTCTTCCAGTCTTCATACTATTTTTAACTGTGTGGATTAGGGCTTTGATGGTTGAATTTATGCCTTAATCCTCTTAAAAACTCTGATTTTACTTTAAACCCTTATACTCTTTAATCTTCTATCTTCAATGCTGATTTTCTTCAATAAATGGTCTCTGACTGTATTTTGGCTGTGTTGTAGGTGCGCGAAGGGTTTTTATAATATTACCAATGTTCATGAGACATGGTAAAAATGGTTGTTCGAACCCTGTATAACCATTTTCTTCATTGATATTGGCGTGGGAGATCATCATCCCCGGCCTTTGATTTCTTTTACAACTATGGAGAAACCTTGAAAACTTGAACAAAATGAGAAAAGTTAAGAAAATCTGTGAAGGATAGGTCTAGGCTGCTTCTGGAGGCAAGGTTAAATCATGGTCATTGGATGAAATCAACCAATGGTGAGGATTGCTTGCTGGGGTCAAATGGGGAGGCGGTTAAGTGAATGAGAGTTAGATTATGTCGGGGCTGTTAGATCAAATTAATCAACGGTTGAGATCAATCAGGGAATTTATAATGCGGATGGGGTAATATTATAGCAGAATGGAGGAAAATGTAATGGAAAAGGGGAAAAAAATTTTGGCGGAGGTAAAATGGGGTTAAATGAAATTTGGGGTCGCAGAATGATCTGGGCCGTTGGATTAGATCAACCAAAAAAGATCGACGGCGAAGATTCTTTGATGAAATATCTAGGAGGAATGGTGGAGGATGATGGGCTGGGGATCAGGAAATAATCTGAGCCGTTTGATTAGAAAGATGAATGGAAGAGATTTAAATGAGGAAATGCAATACAAAGGGGAAAGTTGCTTTGGCGAAAAACAGCCAGTGGTATTCGTGTGGTATTGGAGTGGTTTCAAAACTTTTCCAAAACAAAACGATATGGGTCTGTGCTTGACAGGTGTCCTTTAAATACTTCCCATATCACGTAATTTTTTGACATTATCTTTCAGGCTTGAAATCACGCGATATGGAGTTTCAACCGTCGGATGAAAGGCAGAGAGATCTGACGGTGGGAGTGAGAGCGCAATGAGATAAGATGCGCGGGTGGAAAACGGTGGGCAGGGTCACGGCGGTTTAGATCCAGACTGTTGGATCTCAGGAACGGATGGTTGAGATCTATTGATGGGGGAGATAAGTCCCAAAGGAGTTGGGCCTATCAGGTTTAATCTAGACCGTTAGATCTTAAGAATGAACGACCTAGATTTAAAGATGGGATGATGAAAGGAATATGAGATGGGGGTTCAGGCGGAGATAGGGTGTAATAAGGACCGTTGATCTACAAAGATCAACAATGGATCTTCACCAAAGGAATTTAAACTGTGGGGCTTTGTGAATCAACAAGGAAAGTGGGGTTTGATCTGGACCGTAGCATCTATGAAATGGATGATCCAGATCTGATCGCAGGATCACAAATCAGCGGATTTAATGTCGGATGGCTATGGCGGGGCGCGATTAAATTTGGGCCATTGGTTCTTGTGTATTTCAACGGCTCAGATTAAATCATGGGATCACAATCAGAGGAGAGAAAGGGAATGGAAAAAATAAATTTTGCGATGCGATAGAACGAGGACCTTCGATCTAAAAACTACATCAACGGTCAGGATTTAATTGTGAAGGCCAAAGGTGGAAGGGCGGGTTTTGAACGGGGAGCGATATGGACCATCGGATCTGGGCACGATAAAGCAGATCAACAGTCGGGAATACAATCGCGGGATTGCATCGGAGGAGGGAAAAATAACAAAGGGTAAGTTGGAAACTTGCGATGCGATTGGCCGATGATCGTTGATCGGTTTTAGATCGACGGTCAGGATTTGCTCCGAATCACTTCGTTGGGTTTTATGAAATAACAAAGGAAAGTTGGATTTTTGGGAAATACAAAGGAAAGTAAGGTTTATGAAAAGGTTTTTAAGTCCTTTAAGCGCCCGATTACAGGGCTAGGGTCTTATGAAGTGGAGGTTTATAGGAGTTAAGCCCTCGGGGGCTAAAGTTCTATATATGTAGAAAAAAGTGTTTTTGGGCTAAAAAACAGGGGTTTTAAGCCAATTTGAGGGTTCCGGTAGGGAAAAAGGAAATTTTAAACCAAATGAAAGGGGACCAAATGGTTTAAAAAGGGTGTTGGAGTGAATTTTTAAGGGTAAATGAGGCTTGATGGAGGGTTTCTATGAATAACAAAGGGGATGAAAATGGAGGTCAATTTATGAGTGAAATGAGGGATAAAATGAAGGGAAAAGGGGGTTTTTCAAGCAGTCTTCTCTTGGAAAACAACGGATTTTTCAGGTTTAAAAGGGAAAAAGTAGTGAATATTAAATAAAAGATTAGTTATCTTCATAAAAACTTCAAGGATGATAGGTTCTCTAAGGGGAATTATCTCTTGGAATTTTGAAGAACAAAATTAGCCACTTCTTGGTATAACAGAATTTAGGCTAACAGTGGCTCCACTTGGGGAAGACAGCTGGTTCTTTAGGTATCTCTAACCTCAACTGAAAATATCTGGCTTTAAACGAATGCCTTAATCCATTGGGCAACAACCTTTCTTTTTTGATGAACTTTGCAGAAATTAAAAACAATGGAATTATGTCAAAACAACATGTCTACCTACCCATTTCTAATGATCCTAACATTTTTTCTTCTTTTCAGAGTGCATTTGGACTAGAAAACTCTTTTCAAAAACATTTTTATTCTTTTTGAAAAAAACAAAAAACTAATCTAATTCTAATCTTATTTCTCCATGAACTCAGTTTAAACAGTTGAGTTCATAAGCTTCTCTACCTAACTACTGGCTGTCAAGATTATACTATCTGACAGACTTTTATTCTCTAATTTCTAAGACAAAAATTTAAAAACAATCAAGTCAAGATTAAGTTGTTTGACTTGCTGTGATCTATGGCATAAAACAAGCTGCACATAGATTATTATTTGCAGAAAATTTAAAACAAAATAAGAAGGCTTAAGATCTGGAAATTAAAAACATCCTTCACTATCTTTTGAGCTCTATTTTTTGAATTTGTTTAAGCTGCCTTTTCTTTCTTTTTGGTTCAAGTCTTGAGTATACCAGAACCAAGTTTCTTTCAATATTCAAGATTCAGGTTTTGAGCATGTTTGATCCTCCTTTCTTCTAACCTAATCTACCTTACTAATAAGCCAAGATTATGTTGTTTGGCTGATCTAATTCACTAACCTATCAGCAGTAAATTGAAAATCTAATTAGTCATGATTAAACTGTATGAATAACTAGAAGTGTATTTTTAGGAGTGGCATTTGAGCTTGCACACTTTCAAATTTTGTTTCTCTTTTTTGGTATGGGGCTGTACCTTTCTTATTTTACAATCTACCCTCTTTTCTCTTTTCTATTTGTTTTTGTATTTTTATTTTTCTAACTTTGAATGCAAAGTTCAGAATATGATATTTACAATGAAAAATAAAATGCTTTGAAACCCATGACTCTTGGCAGAAGTAATGCTTTAGCATCCTGCCATTGACAGGACCTCCATACAGATCTTCTCCATTCAATTCTTTCAATAAAAATGCATTGTGACCCCTCTCAGCATGAATAATATAGGGCCCTTTCCACAAGTTTGCAAACTTGCCATGTTTTCCCTTCTCTTCCCTTCTTGAATCCCACTTAAGGACAACATTTCCAACTTGGAAATTGTTTGCCTTAATCCTTTTATCAAAGATTTTCTTGATATTTTCTTGGACTAACTGTGTTCTTTCATAAACTTCTTCTCTAGTCTATTGTAAATGAATTGTTTGGTTGATTCTTCTCTGCATGTCATTCTCTTCAACCTTCACTTCTTGAAGGAGTTTCATGACTGGAACCCCTAATGAGGTTGGAAAGACTGCATCCATGCCATAAACCAGCTGATAGGGAGACATATTTATTGATTTCTTTGTAGTTAATCTACCAGCCTGTTGTTTAATCTTTAACATTAGCCATTGGTTTATTAAAATGTGGACAAGTCATGCATTGAACATTATATCAAAGGGTGAAATACTTCAAAATTTGGTCGAAATGAAACAAGATAACGAAAGTCACATGCATAATAGCCAAAGGCGGAATTAATACGAAAAGGCTGGAGTATAAAGTGAAAAGGCTAACAGAAACACAAAAGTGCAATGAAGCGGTACAAAGCGCGCAAAACATAAGTATTAGAAAAATTACCGTCGCGTGAATATGCGCAAGAGGGAAATTCCGAGGGGGTCGAGCAGCGAGGAAGGGAAGAGACCCATACCCCCGCGGAATTGTGACAGCGTGGCGCGGTGGGGACCCAAGGTTAAAAGGAGGCGGCAGGAGCGTGTCGCGTGACGGGGTGACGTGGCGGAACTAAATGTGGACCCTTACAGTTGACAGGTTATGTATTTAATTCGTTTCGGGGATAATATGTTTCAGGAGTTATGCGGCACATGTGGCCAAAGAGGTAAGGTAAGTCCTAGATGAGCTGATACTGAGGCACGTACCAGTAGTAAACCCAACACGTGGTGTTCACCTATCCCCAAATAACACCCAATCCCTACACGCTGCGTGTCCCATTGTCAGTGTCCTTACGACACTTGCCCTACCTATTTCACTTCTACCCCTTCCTGCCTCAGAATTACCAGTCTTCACAGCAGTTTCCCATCATTTTCTGCGGTAAAAATATCAGGTCTTCCGGTCACGGTATATACCAAGCAGGAACAAGTACAGGGTCTGCCCAATCATCACCATACTACCCACTGCGTCGCTTTCCCAAGCAAATCTACCTCTTGTGCAGGTACTTTATCCCTTTCAATTCCCTTTGTTTTCCCTTCGTTTCTCTTTTCAGTTTTCATATGTCAGTCATGGGAAGGGGCACACCCACGAAAAATGAACCAGAGACTCCCCAGGTCTGAGAAACCAGAAACCCTCCCGGTTTCGAGCCTTTCATCGACAAGCAAGCTGGAGTCTGCAACCACCAGTACCCTTTCCCCATTAGCAGTATAAGGCCTGAGCTTTTTTCGCATCATGTTCATAATAGGGATCGACACCGGGTGGTTGTGTCAGGCTTTTACCATCAGATCACCCCCCCAGTATTCCCGATGGTCGAGTTTATCTACTGGCTTAGAGACGCTTATGATGAAGACCGAGGTACATTTACCTCCACCCAAGGAAACCAGATTTTCTCCCTTTCGCCCGACATCATCAAGCAAGCCCTCCATTTTCCCACCAGTGCCACCTACACTGCTTTCAGCGACGAAGCTTTAACCTCCCAGTTTACCAAATCACCATGGGAGCATCAAAAAAGCTTCATCATTTCCATTTCCAGCAGCCAGGCCACTACCCTTCCCAGAACGGAACTCTTCCCATTAAACCTGTTCAAGGAGGAAGTACAACCCATCCTAGCGCTCATTGCGGGTCTATTAGGTGTAAGCGGGCTGGGGGAAACCTCCAAAGTATGTGTTTTCTTTCTATGGTTAATGTCTCAGAAGGGGGTAGTCCTAGATATCCCGGGTTACTTATCTGCCAGCATCCACACCCAATTCCAAGAACTTCCTGAAACCAGTCATTTTCGTTTCTGTTCACTGGTGTTCTATCTTTTCTTGTATCAGCACGCTGATAGTTTCGAGCATTTGGGCTTGGATAGGGTATATGAGGTAAATTCTCAGCCCCGACCTGTTTTTTACTGGAACTCTGCAGTGCGCCAATTGCCAAAAGGGGTGGGTTACTCTAGTTTCCTGAATGATTTCATGTCCATTGCTTACACCATCATTCATGGGTCGCCTTCACCTAGGGTTTTTCCTGAAATGAAGAACTAGCTGCAAGCTGGTAAAATCCAAAGCACTGGGGACTGGTATCTCTCTGATAACTATACCAAAATTCAGTTCTATGGAGCCGAGGTCGCCCCTTACCTGGTACTAGTGTTTCCCGCCCGAAGGGTTTACGCTCTGGAGTATATTCGGAAAACCCTCAAAGCTGACCAGCTTCACTTCGTCCCTGCTAAGAAAGGTTACATACTGAGGCTTCCTACCCAAATTGGCCCGTTCGTCGTGAATTCAAGACTCGCCCTTCCCATTGTCAAAAAGCTATTGCAGTGTATGGACCTAAGACAGGGGAAGACTTGGGCTTATGACCCCTGGGAGATTATTTCAAACAGGAGAAAGAGAAATCGGTCCGCACCTTATGTACATGAACCAAGACCGTTTATTGAGTGGAAGGCTAACATGGAAATTTGGCCTTTGGTTTCGCAGATGGAGACAGATTCATCTGCCACAGGGGAAGAGGACATCAACAAAGGCCAAGAAGAGGAAGTCGGTCCTTCAGGAACAGGTTCTCCCTCTCATAAAAAACAGAAAACAATCTCAAGTGAAGCTGAAATTATAGGAGAGGAACAGTTGCTTGAGCCGTTCATACCATATGCGCCACTTGACAACAGCAAGGCCGGAATCAAAGTGTTGAGGGATAGCACCACCTCCTCTGACTTCACTGAGGTTTCACAGGCCATGGGAGATCATACCTCACCGGTGGCAGCTGAAAGGATCAAGAGAAACAGTATAATTAGAGACAAATACAAAACTGAGCTGGAGGGGTATGTAGAAAAGTATCACACCAGTATTTCCGCTACCATGAATGTGGATACTGAGCATCTGGTACTGTCTATGGCCGAAGCCCTTTTGGACCCTGATACAAGCGCCACTAGCTACTGGGTACTCCAACATGCAATCGACATGACTAAGGTGCCAGCAATTGATATGTGTAACCTGTTTCAGGTTGTAGCTGATATGCTAAAGGATGAGGTAATGCGAGCTACCGTTGCCCTGAGGAAGCTTGAGAAAAAGCATGATCAGATGAGGACCACCCTGAAGAACGAGCAGGCAAGTGCCCGCACCCAGGAAAATCGAATACGCGGTCTTGAGGATCAAATCAAAGGGAAAGACATTGGGGAAACAAACTCGCAGGCCTTTTTAATAGACCAATTGCGGAGGGAGGTCAAGTCATTGAAAGGCAAAGCCCACATGCCAGCCTCCCAACATGTACAGACAGCCGAGTTGGGACAAGTAGAGAAAGAGAAAAGGGAGTTGGCTGGCACCTTGGCATAGGAAAGAGAAGAGAAGGAGAAGTCAGCAGGAATAATCGCTACTCTTTAGAGTAGGTTGACAGAGCTATAGAACACTTGGGACACGCACAGTTGTGCGCCAGCTACAATGCCACTTGAGACAAGCTCACTTTCAAAAAAGCTCGACACAGTGAAAGCTGCAAATGACGTACTGGAGAAACAGGCTTCCACTGCAAGGAAAAATATCACGGATTTGGAAAAATCCCAGTCAGAGAATACCAAAAGGATCGAAGTATTGCAGAAGGAAATTAAACAGGAGAAGAAAATAAGGGTTGCCCAGCAGAAGACTATAAGTGATCTCGAAACACGCCTAAAAGGTAACCTCACTCTCAGAGAAGGTAGAAAGATTATTTGGTCCGAGATCATCTCAGCTGTAATAGGGCAATGGGAATTTTTGCAAGCCATAGAGGAGATGAAATCTTCAGTACTCTACCTCAGAAGGCGATTTCAGGAAGGGGATCTCGACTTAGTCAACAGAGCTCAGCGTGCCAGAGAGTATGTGTCATTCTTGAAAGGGATGAGAGCTAGCAAAGTAGAGAAACACGGTTTAGTCAGCTGGCACAAAGAGGCCTTAGAATGTCAGAAACTCATCGAAAAGAAATCGGCTAGCGTCGTGGCTTCCAAGGCCTTGTAGCAGTTGATATACACCATGGACCGGTTCGATGCAGTTTGGGCTGAAATCACGACAGCAGGGCTTCCGACGTGCTGGAATTCCACCACCCCTTCTATGCTGCAACCATTACCGGAATATGAAGCATGCTTGAAGCAAGAAAGGGACCAGACAGATGTCATGTGAAATAAAACTACCTGGCTCAAGGCCGAAACCATGATCGCATCACTGCGCCCAGAGTTTGCCCTTCTCCACTTGTTAAATCATAAAGTCCCTACTGAGGCGAATCCGAGCGATCTCACTGAGGCTTTCATCAGGGTAGAAGGATTTTCCATGATGCCTGAGCCTACTGTTGAGTCTCAAATCTGCATCTTTTGCATACACCTTTCTATACCATTTTCATCCACCTGAACCTTCCAAGTTGTCAATATCATTGTATATTAAGTGCAAAAGAGCGTCTAACATGGTTTTTAATTATATTTTTGTGTCTGCTGTTTGATTTAGATTTTTCTCATTTAGCTGCGGAATCTTGCCACTTTCCGCAGCTGCTGCAACTTTCCGCAGCCATTTTGTGAAACTCTATGTTACAGGTGTCTACAGGAAAAATGAGCCACATGGGAAAGTTTGAAATGATGTGTACATGGATCGTGTCCTATTGGCTCGAGAAAATCCATCTAAAGAGGTTGCGGTCAAAGGTGTCCAAATGGAATTCAACCGTAGAGTCCCACGGTGACAGGACTCTGTTTCGTGTCACGTGAAGGTTCATATGGCCGTTTCTGAATTGCGGGAGACAAATAAACATCTGTACACGGCTCCATAGCCGAATTCAAACATCCACTCCTCATAGATTTACTCTTCAATACGGCCATGATCCTAGATCTGTGGACGTAATGGTCTACGTGTTCTCCATCAGCATAAAATTTAGGAGTCAGTTATATTTCTTTTGTTATAAATAACGCGTTTGTATACGCATATTAGATTAGTCTCTGTTAGTTTTTATTAGTCTGCTCTGTAATGTAATTACGTTGCCACTATGCCGTAATATCACCTTTCTGTTATGACTACATTTTAATATAAGAAGACTCTGTTTCCAAATGTAATTCATACTTGAAGATTGTTGCCAAGGCCGGTGTAGAGGGCCCCTACACTTGCCAAGGTTCTGTGCATTATTGTATAGTTCTTGTTTTATTTCTTTAAAGCTCATTGTGCCATAATCCATTCACATGTTTATACATTGCATCTTTCATGGTATATATGCTTCATTTCTGTTTATAATCTTTCATACTTTCCATTTTACTTCTGTCTTTCATGTTTTATGTTATTAATCACTGATCAGTGTTCTTGTTTTAGGTTATAAATAGGCAGCCCGGGCATTTGCATAACTTTTTGACTAATGACATGGAATTAATATTGTTCTGCTGCTAATTTTCTTTTCTTAGTTTCTGTTTAATTTCAGTACTGCTTTGTTCATTTCAGTTTTGCTCATTTGCTTCAATAGTTAGATTTAGATATATTAAATTGCTCATAACATCTTCAGTTGCCTCCGAAAGCCACAGCTGGACTGATGGTGAGGGATTGAATTATGAATGTGTAGTTTGATATTAGTTTACTTTCTGCAAGTTAGAAATATTAAATTGCTCATGACATCTTCAGTTACCTCCGAAAGCCACAGCTGGACCGATGGTGAGGGATTGAATTATGAATGTGTAGTTTGATATTAGTTTACTTTCTGCAAGTTAGATATCAGGTTACTCAAGTTGTTTATGGTTACCTCCAAAAATCATAGCTGGACTAATGATGAGGGATCAGAAGATAGGTTGATGTAATTTGATTTAGATTTACTTTGTTGCAAATTTTGGATTTCTTTCAGCATAGTTTTCTTTTGTGTTTAGACAGCAGCAAGGATAGTTTGGTTTCCATGCTCAATAGTTCATTGTTTTGATTCATTAGACTAGCAGCACATTCTCCTTTCAACAGCACATTTTCATTTCCTTTCAAGTTTTGTCATTGTATGTTTCAAATTCCTTTTTAAGTTTCAAGTTGGAAAATCATTATAGAGGATATCATTTCCTTGAACAATCATAACCATACTTGTTTTAGAATTTCCATTTCACATTAGAAAACCAAAAACGACAAAAAGTTAAGGAATAGGTTATCTTGCACATATAGTGCACCGCACTTCATCAGCTTACGAATCCCGGATTGACAAATTAAATGCAGCAATTTAGGACACACTAAATTGACCAAACATTTTGGCGCCGTTGCCGGGGAAGTGTAAATAGGTAGCCAATTTCTTAAAAAAAAAAAAACAAAATAATAAAAGAAGGGAAAACTTGATAACTTCTTGAAGTATGCTCTCCTCTTGCACCTAGTGTGATCCGGAGGATCAGAAAAGAGAGTTATTGGTTCAGTAATTTCTTAAGTATGCTCTCTTCTTGCACCTAGTGTGACCTGGAAGATCAGAAAGAGAATTATTAGCCCAACTTTTAAAAAATAAAAAATAAAATAAAAATGACATGCATAGAGCAAGAGATTCTAGGGGAAGGTTTATAGCCAAAGCCAAGAGTTCGATTTTCACAACTCCATCTTCTTCAAGGCATAGACAAGATTCACCACCATCTACCCCTAGCCTTAAGATTTTTGGAATTCAAGGAGCAGCTAAATTAGAGGATTCTCCTATACCACCTACTAAATCTCATTTATAAAAGGAAGAGACTCCCTCTCATCCTCCCTTAATAGAAGAACTAGAGGACTTTAAGGACTCTAAAGAAACTATCATGGTAGAGGAAGTAATCGATGGAGGTAGAGGTAGAGGTAGAAGAGGAGGAAACAATGGAGACAACAATGGTGAAGGAAATAATGGAAGAAATAGGGAAGGAGACAACTTTTTTGGATTCCCTATAGTTGATGAGGAAACTCATACAACAATGAAAAACATCTCACCATCTGTTCTCCCTAACTTTTATGGATTGCGAAGTGAGGATCCTGAAACATTTCTGTTTGAGTTTGAAGTCGTGTGCCGAACTTATGACTATATGGAAGACTCTCAAAAACTCAAACTGTTTCCTTCAACATTGAAGGGAGCTTCTTTGAAATGGTTCATGGGATTAGCTACTCAATCTATTAGGACTTGGAATGATATGAAACAAACATTTTTGGATAGATACTTGGACTATTATATGCCCACCAATCACAAGGATGAGGTATTCAAAATGATGAAAAAAGAAGATGAAAATTTGGAAGAATTACTTGAAATATTCCAATACAACTTGAAAAGAGCAAAGATGAGCAACTTAGATGATGAAACCTTGAAAGCCCTCATATTAAAAGCCATTAGAGATGAATGGATAGATATTTTAAACATGATGGGGAAAGGAGACATTTCTCAAATTCCACTTCGTGACATAACAGAACTATGTGTCCATCTCTCAAGAGGAAAATCTAAAACAGGAAAAGGGCCTAGGGATCCTTCTCTTATTAGGGCTAATAAATCTGCAACTGGATCAGTAAGTAGGGCAGAGATTGGTAACATGCTTGATGAATTTAAAACTGATATCTTAGGGAGCCTTAGTGAACAACTAGACACCCTTAAAATCCAAAACAAGCAGAAAGCAGAAACAGATGCTCTAGCCATCTTTTGTCCGAAATGTAGGAAGAAACATGCTTTAAGGGAATGTTCCTTGGATGCAAAAGTTGTAGAAACATGTATGATTTGCTCAGAGAATCATGAGATCAAGGATTGTCCTTCAATTCCTGGACTCAAAGCTGTTTTTCAAGAAGACCCAAATTCAGTAGAATCTCTCTGTTTTGTTGCAAGAAGACCTTGGCAAGGACAACAAACTCAAGGGTTTAACAACCCTATGAATTTTCAAACCCCACCAAATTGGAATCCTTGGCAACAACCTTGGCCCCAACATCAAAATCCATATCAACCATGGGTACAAGGGATGAAAAATCCTTATGGGATATTTGCTCAATTTTATCAATATCCTCCATCTTTTCAAAATCAACAAGCTCCACAACTTCCAAATGTAAATCCACAACTTTCATTGCCATTTCCACAACAACAACCTTCTCAAAAAAATCCAAATCCTCAACTCATGCTCCCATACCAACAAAAGACAAATCAACTTCCATCTCAGCCATTACCAAATCCTAATAATAAAAATCCTCAGAATACTTACATGGTAGAAGGACAACAATTTCCTACCTATATGATTGTTCCTCTCAATGATGTACAACTCCGATCTGGTAGAGTTTTAGAAAAACCTTCTATAGATATTCAAGAGCAAGATACCTCTGAGGAGGATTCTCTTCAAGTCAATAAGGGTTCTGAGGAAGCATCTCTTCAAAATTCAAACATTAAAAAAGAAAAATAAAAGCTAATCCCCACAACTCCTATAGTTGAGCAACCTGCATCTTTATCTACACCTCCTTTTCCTGAAAGACTACAAATTGACAAGGGGGGTATCAATATTCCCTTGTTACAAGCCATTCGAGAGATTCCTATTCTAGCAAAAACAATAAAGGAGTTGAGTTTCAAAAGACCAGGAAGGAAACTAAAAGACACAAGAAGAATCCACCTGGTAGGAAAGATTGCAGATATTATGATGGGAAAGATTACCATGCAAAAGTATGTAGATCCAGGAAGTCCAATTGTCAAGACACATATAAATGGGATAGAAATTCCAAACACATTGATTGACTTAGGGGCTGCTATTAACATTATGAGTAGACAGATTATGGATCAGCTAAAACTTCCTAACCTTATTTTTACACCTACTTTACTGCAACTTGCAGATCGATCAATTATTAAACCAGATGGTGTATTAGAAGATATTTTAGTCTCCTTATATTCTTGGGAATATCCAGTAGATTTTATGATTTTGACTTCCAAGAGTAATCTAGGAGGGCACCCACTTATTTTAGGAAGACCTTGGCTAGCCACAGCTGATGCTTTTATTAGTTGTAGATCTGGGGACATGTACATATCTAATGGTAATTCGACAAAGAAATTCAATTTGTATCCTCCAGCAAGAGCAATCACAGAAGTAGGAGACAATGAATGGGTTGATGATGAGGGCACTATACAACCTGTCCTTACCATTTCTGAAATCAGTGAGGATAGTCAAATTCTGAACACATTAGAAAATTTTGAGACAGCCTCAGAATATGACCCCACACAATTTCAGTTGGAATCTGACATAGAATATTTATCATCAAGACAAATGTCTCTTTACTCTATGGAAGAATTTGGTAGTTATACTATTGAGATTTTTCCAGGAAAAACATTGAATATCAACAAACATTTGGAAAAGTCACAACAAGAAGAACTAACCAAAATCTTGCAAAAACATTCTATTGCATTTGCATGGGAGTATACTAACATGAAAGGTATTGATCCTAAGACTTGCATCCATCACATCTATATTGAGGAAAACAGTAGACCAATCAGACAACCTCAAAGAAGGATGAATCCAAATCTTAGGGAGATAGTGAAAGAAGAGCTCCAAAAACTTCTCAATGTAGACTTCATTTATCCAATTTCAAATAGCCGATGGGTTTATCCTTTGGTTATAGTACCTAAAAAGAATGGTAAATGGAGGGTATGCATTGATTACAGGGAATTGAACAAAGCAACTTTGAAGGATCACTTTCCTTTGCCTTTTATCGATCAGGTATTAGACACATTAGCAGGTAAAAAGTACTTTTCATTTTTGGATGGTTTTAGTGGCTATAATCAAATTCAGGTAGCACCTAAAGATCAAGACAAGACCACATTTACTTGTCCATGGGGAACTTTTGCCTACCGAGTGCTTCCTTTTGGGTTATGTAATGCACCTGCAACATTCCAAAGAGCAGTACTAAGAATTTCTTCTGATCTAATCCATGATTGTGTAGAGGTTTATATGGATGATTTTACAGTTTATGGTAATTCATTTGAAGAGGCATTAGAAAATTTGGAAAAAGTTCTTATAAGATGTAAAGAAACAAACCTTTCATTAAGCCATGAAAAATGCTTTATAATGTTTACTGAAGGGATTGTTTTAGGACATCATATTTCAGGAGATGGGATTAAGGTTGATATATCAAAAGTTGAAGTCATCTCCAAGTTGCCTATTCCAAATTGTCAAAGAGATGTTAGAAGTTTTCTAGGATTTACTGGTTACTATAGAAGATTTATAGAAAACTTCACTAAAATTGCATCTCCACTCTTCAAATTACTTACAAAAGATTGTGAATTCAAATGGGATCCTGATTGTCAATCAGCTTTTGAAACTTTGAAAACAAGAATATCTGAAGCACCTATCTTGAGAGGACCAAATTGGAAACTCCCTTTCCATATTTCTATGGATGCTTCAGATACAGCTCTAGGAGCTGTGTTGGGTCAAAAATATTTAGTTCCTTATGCCAATTATTACACCAGTAAAAATTTGACTCCCACAGAGTTGAACTATATTGTGACTGAAAAAGAGTTTTTAGTTGTTGTTCATGCAATTAATAAGTTTAGACATTACATAACAGGCTATGAAACTTTTATTCATACTGACCATTCTGCAATTAGATATTTGATGAACAAACTTGTTACTAATGGCAGAGTGACAAGATGGCTTTTACTTTTGCAAGAATTCAATATTACTGTGTTGGATAGACCAGGAAAACAAAATACAGTAGCTGATTTCTTGTCTAGGATTCAGAATACTAAAGAAGATTCTCCTGTAGAGGATAAGTTTCCTTATGAATACTTGTTTGCAGTAACTATTAAGACTCCTTGGTATGCAGATATTGCTAACTATTTGGTTACAGAGAAACTGCCTTCACATTTATTTCCAAGTGAAAAACGAAAAATTATTCAGGAGAGTTCAAAATATTCATGGATTTCTAACGAATTGTTTAAAATAGGGCCAGATCTTGTAATCAGAAGATGTGTCAGGGAAGATGAAATGCCTGATATTCTTAAGGCATGTCATGATGAACCATGCGGCAGACACTTTGCAGACAAAAGGACGGCCTATAAAATCCTCTCTTTAGGATATTATTGGCCTTCCCTCTTCAAAGATGAAAAACAATATGTCAAAAGGTGTGACAACTGCCAAAGAGTAGGGAAACCTACCCTTTGAAGTGAAATGCCACTGCAACCACAGGTACTCATTGAACCTTTTGAAAAATGGGCTTTAGATTTCATTGGACCTATTAATCCACCATCTAAGCAAAAGAAGTATATATTGGTTTGTACTGATTATGTCACTGAATGGGTAGAAGCCAAAGCATTAGTATCTGCTACTAAAAATTCAGTTGTTCATTTTCTTTATGAGGATATTTTTACTCGCTTTTGTGTTCCAAGAGAAATTGTGACAGATCAGGGGAGCCAATTTACATCCAATTTGGTGGAGAAGTTGATGGAAGAATACAAAATCAAGCACATAAGATATACTCCTTACCATCCAATTCCATGTTATTTTCACCTGAACCTATTCAGAAATGCCTGGACTTGATCTCGCCATTGTCAAAAACCATATCATTACATGGCCTGATGCCAATCCTGTCCGTCAAAAGTTGAGACCCATTAATCCTTCCGGATGAGAAGTTGTAAAATTTGAAATCGAGAAGCTCAAGCAGGCTATGTTTATCTATCTTATCGAATACACCACTTGGGTGTCCAACCCGGTTCCCATACTCAAGAAACAAGGCACCGTCTGTGTCTACACTGACTTTCATGACCTGAACAAAGCTTGTCCCAAAGACAACTTCCCCACACCATTCATTGACCAAATAATTGATGAGTGTGTGGGGCATGAGGTTCTATCCTTCATGGAAGGTTTCCCTGGGTACAACCAAATTTCTATCTGTCATGCTAATCAACTTAAGACTGCATTTATTAGTCCATGGGGAACGTTTGCCTATCAGGTCATGCCATTATGCCTTAAAAAATCTAGAGCCACTTTTCAGTGGACCATGTATTACTGTTTCCATGACCCAACCCATATTATTCTTGCTTATTTAGAAGACCTTAATGCATGTTCTAAACATCGGGTGAAACACCTCCACGACCTACGTATCATCTTTCTTTGATGTCGCAAGTATAATATCTAGCTCAACCCACTGAAGTGTGTCTTTTTTGCTCCCGCCGACTGTCTTTTAGGCTTCATTGTGTCTAAAGATGGTATAACACTTGACCCATTAAAAGTTCAAGCCATCCTTGAGCTCCCTATTCCTCGTACCTTGCACCAGTTACAAAGCCTCCAAGGAAAAGCTAATTTCCTTTGCTCATTCATCCTTGACTATGCCACCACCATGCATGGGTTCCTTAGACTCTTCCAATCTAACATTCCATTTATGTGGGATGGCCATGCTCAAGAGTCTTTCGATGCCTTGAAACTTCCTCTCACATCCTCTCCCTTCGTCCCTCCTCTTGAATTTTCTAGGGACTTTATCTTGTACATCTCTGCTTCCACCTATTCGGTTACTGGAGTCCTTATACAGGAAGATGACAACATAATTTAGAATTTTATCTATTATGTTAGTAAGAACCTTGTAGGTCCTCCTATATCCTACTCACATGAAGAGAAATTAACACTGGATTTCATGTTCTCGGTCCAAAAACTTCGTCATTACATCCTCATTCATTCCACCAAGGTCGTGACTAATTCCAACCCTATATCCATCCTATTGAGTCCTTGAATCATTAATGGGAAGTACACCCATTGGATCGTTATCCTCCAAGAATTCGATCTTGAATTTGTCACACATAAAAGTAAGAAGGGCTTAGCCCTTGCTGAACTCATTTCCGAATTACCTATTGGTACGCAACATCCTCCAGTTAATGATGATTTTCTCGATGAACACTTATTAACCATTACCACAGACGATCCTTGGTATTGTGACATCTTCACTTACTTGCAAACCCAAAAGTTTTCCCTCCATCTTGATCGTGATGCTCGACTACGTATTCGACACCAGGTCCCCCGCTACCTTCTTATCAATGATGACCTTTATCATCGCGGTGTAGATATTGTCCTTCGTCGTTATCTCAATCACGCTGAAGCTAAGAAAGTCCTCAATGCCTACCATAGCGGTGCTTGTGGCAGCCACCTCTCTCGTCTTGACACTGCCTATAAAATCATGCGTACTGGGTATTCTTTTCCTTCTCTCTTCGGTGATTGCATTAAAGCAGTCAAACATTGTTCCAATTGCTAACATTTCACCCCTAAGGCACGAGCTCCTCCAGCTCCCATCCATCTTGTCATCTCAGCTAGCCCCTTTTGTAAGTGGGCCATCGACTTTATGGAGTGTCAACCTTCTTCTGCTGGTAACCACAATTGTATCATCATGGCGGTTGAATATTTTACAAAATGGGTTGAGGCCACGCCAACGTTTAACAACACGGTAGCTACCACAGCCCTCTTTTTCTTTAACCATGTTATCACTCGATTCAAAGTTTTGAAACAATTATTCTTTGACAATGGCCAAAATTTGGAAGATGAGATATGGCATGAGCTATCCTCACTGTTGGGTTTTCAACACCAATATTCCTCCTCCTATTACCCCCAATGTAATGGCCAAGTTGAAGCAGTCAATAAAATCCTTAAAAACATGCTTCAATGGATGGTGGATAAGCGCAAAAGCAACTGGCACCTTATGCTCTTCCCTGCTTTGTGGGCCTATAGAACTTATGTTAAAACTACCACCCGGTTTACTCCTTTCCACCTTGTTTTTGGAGAGGAGTAAGTTTTACCGATCGAGTGTGAAATTCCTTCCCTTCATCTAGCCATCGAACTTCTCCCTAACACTCAACCTTTAGAAAAACACCTTATCATGATTGAGCACGCTTATGGAGACCATCCTGTTGCATTTCAAACAATTGAAGCTAATAAGAAATGCACCAAAGCTCAGTATGACCGAAAATTCCACCCTCGTACATTCCATAAAGGTGCTCTTGTTCTAGTGTATGACCAGGCCCATGATGTCCTTAGTCATGGGAAGTTTGACTCATTATGGCTAGGCCCTTACATCATTAGTAAGGATTTAGGAAAACGGGCATACCTCTTAGAGAATTTTGAACGATACCACCTTCCTAACCCTTGCAATGCACTCTACCTTAAGAAATATTACCCTTAGAATTTCCCTATTGAAATGCATGTTTTATTTATTTTAGGTAGCCAGTTCATAACTCTTTGGGATTTGAAACTTCACCAGGAAACATGTTGTCCATGAAGCATCACTTCACCACTCCTCAAAATAAAATTTATTCACTTGCAACACTTGTATGTGGGGCACCACTTCACCCCCATACTTTTCCATGCTTGTGTTGATTTTTGTCATGAGTTACCCTCTTGCAATCATGTTTCTATATTCCCATATTAGACCTTCACTGTGTGGCAGCACCTTCAAGTCACCCTTGTTTAGAGCATATAATTTGAGTCATCATCACATTCATGGAGTCTATCCTGAGTCCCTTTGTATCCCAATATAGTCCTCCATCCTTCATTTCTTGGTCCCTCTCTCGTGTCACACATTATGCCCTCCAGTCCCACTATCCCATATTCCTCATGATATTGTGCCAGTCACTGCCAGGTCATCCACATCCTTTATTCTCTAACAAAGGAAGTCGTAAGTCCACTACTCAGTTCCCCCCATTCCATCATCACCCCTAGTGTCCATCTATCAGTCGCTTTACTATTTTCTCTCATGCTGTAGTTGAGGGCCCCTTATTGCCTCACCTATGGCATACCTCCTCCTGTCGACATTAAATCACTTATTCTAGAAGACAGGTCTAGAGGGTATTGTACCTTGGTTCAAGCTTCCACTCTTGTTCGGTGCCTCAGATCAAGCAAAGGTACTCCTTACAGCCCTTTGACTTTATTATTTCTCAGCTTTAGCTCCTTTAAGCATGATCGAGATCCATATACTTGATGGTTCAGTGATGCAGCAGATTGGACCAGTGATTCTTAGGTGTGTGTCAGATGTCTCAACCCTCATGAGGGGGTGGCCCTAAAGGTAGCCCCCTACATGCCCGGATGACCTCTTCATTTCAACCTTTGATGCAGCTCCATAGATTTGATGATGTTAGCCTCAGCCGCTTGCAACGCCTTTTTTATTTCATGTATCAGTCAGATTTTCAGGGCCCTTTCCTGTTTACAGGGGCATCTGGGTTGTATCTGTATCTCATGTACTCAGTTATTATTGTATAAGTCCTGCCTGTTATCCCAGGTACATTATGTATGTAGGATTCATTATCATGTTGTTTATCTAGCTCATGTTTATGCCAGCATGTACTATTTTGTTTTACTGGATGCATTATTCTTTGTACTTTGTCTCAGCGAGCTTAGGTATGCCTCCCCCACTGCCTATAACAAAGGTACCCACTTATAAAAGAGACTTGTCACACTTGTAAGTCTCTGTTGAGTCTCAATTCTGCATCTTTTCCATACACTTTTCTATACCTTTTTCACTCACCTGAACCTCCCAAGTTGTCAATATCATTGTATGTTAATTGCAAAAGAGCATCTAACATGGTTTTTAACTATATTTTTGTGTCTGTTGTTTGATTTAGATTTTGTTCATTTAGATGCGGAATCTTGCCACTTTCCGCAGCTGCTGCAACTTTCCGCAGCCATTTTGTGAAACTCTATGTTACAGGTGTCTACAGGAAAAACGAGCCACATGGGCAAGTCAGAAATGATGTGGACATGGTTCGTGTCCTATTGGTTCGAACAAACTCATCTAAAGAAGCCGCGGTCAAAGGCGTCCACATGGAAGTCAACCATAGAGTCTCACGGTGACAGGACTCTGTTTCGTGTCACGTGAAGGTTCATATGGCCGTTTTTGAGTTGCGGAGGACAAGTCGACATCTGTACATGGCTCCATAGCCGAATTCAAGCATCCACTCCTCATAGATTTACTTTCCAACACGGCCATGATCCTAGATCCGTGGACGTAATGGTATACGTGTTCTCCACCAGCATAAACTTTAGGAGACAATTATATTTCTTTTGTTATATATAACGCGTTTGCATACGCATATAGAGTTAGTAGATGTTAGTCTCTATTATATTTTATTAGTCTTCTCTGTAATGTAATTACGCTGCCTTTGAGCCGTAATACTACCATACTGTTATGACTGCATTTTAATATAAGAAGACTATGTTTTCCAACTTAATTCGTACTTGAAGATCGTTGCCAAGGCTGGTGTAGAGGGCCCCTGCTCAGCTAAGGTTTTGTGCATTAGTGTATAGTTCTTATTTTATTTCTTTAAAGCTCATTGTGCCATAATCCATTCACATGTTTATACACTGCATCTTTCATGGTATATATGCTTCATTTATGTTTATAAACTTTTATGCTTTCCATTTCACTTCTGTCTTTCATGTTTTATGTTATTAATCACTGATCAGTGTTCTTGTTTCAGGTTATAGATAGGCAGCCCGGGCATTTTCATAGCTTTTTGACTAATGACATGGAATTAACATTGTTCTGCTGCTAATTTGTTTTTCTTAGTTTCTGTTTAATTTCAGTACTACTTTGTTTAATTCAGTTTTGCTCATTTTCTTCAGTAGTTAAATTTAGATATATTAAACTGCTCATAACATCTTCAGTTGCCTCCGAAAGCCACAGCTGGACTGATGGTGAGGGATTGTATTATGAAATGTGTAGTTTAGTATTAGTTTTCCTTCTGCAAATTTAAATATATTAAACTGCTCATAACGTCTTCATTTGCCTCCGAAAGCCACAGCTGGACTGATGGTGAGGGATTTTATTATGAAGTGTGTAGTTTAGTATTAGTTTCCTTTCTGCAAGTTAGAAATGTTAAATTGTGCATGACATCTTCAGTTACCTCCGAAAGCCACAGCTGGACTGATGGTGAGGGATTGAATTATAAATGTATGGTTTGATATTAGTTTACTTTCTGCAAGTTAGATATCAGTTACTCAAGTTGTTTATGGTTACTTCCGAAAATCATAGCTGGACTAATGATGAGGGATCAGAAGACAAGTTGATGCAAATTGATTTAGATTTACTTTATTGCAGCTTTTGGATTTCTTTCAGCATAATTTATTTTTTGTTTAGACAGCAGCAAGAATAGTTTGGTTTCATGCTCACTAGTTCACTGTTTTGATTTATTAGACTAGTAGCACCTTTTCATTTCAGCAGCATATTTTCATTTCCTTTCAAGTTTTGTCATTGTAATTTTCAAATTCCTTTTTAAGTTTCAAGTTGGTAAATCATTATAGAGGATATCATTTCCTTGAATAAACATAACCACACTTGTTTTCATTTTAGAATTTCCATTTCATCTTAGAAAACCAAAAACGACAAAAAGTTAAGAGATAGGTTATCTTGCACATATAGTGCGCCACACTTCATCAGCTTACGAATCCCGGATTGAAAAATTAAATGCAGCAATTTAGGACACACTAAATTGACCAAACATTTTGGCGCCGTTGCCTGGGAAGTGTAACAAGGTAGCCAATTTATTAAATAAAAAAAACACAAAATCATAAAAGAAGGGAAAACTTGATAACTTCTTGAAGTATGCTCTCCTCTTGCACCTAGTGTGATCTAGAGGATCAGAAAAGAGAGTTATTGGTTTAGTAATTTCTTAAGTATGCTCTCTTCTTGCACCTAGTGTGACCTGGAAGATCAGAAACAGAATTATTAGCCCAACTTTTTAAAAAATAAAAAAAATGACATGCATAGAGCAAGAGATTCTAGGGGAAGGTTTATAGCTAAAGCCAAGAGTTTGATTTTCACAAATCCATCTTCTTCAAGGCATATACCAGAGTCACCACCATCTACCCCCAGCCTTAATATTTTTGGAACTCAAGGAGCAGCTGAATTAGAGGATTCTCCTATACCATCTACTAAATCCCATTTAGAAAACAAAGAGACTCTCTCTCATCCTCCCCTGGTAGAAGAACTAGAGGACTTTAAGGACTCTAAAGAAACTATCATGGCAGAGGAAGTAATAGATGGAGGTAGAGGTAGAGGTAGAAGAGGAGGAAACAATGGAGACAACAATGGTGAAGGAAATAATGGTAGAAATAGGGAAGGAGACAACTTGTTTGGATTCCCTATAGTCGATGAGGAAACTCATGAAACAATGAAAAATATCTCACCATCTGTCCTCCCTAAATTTTATGGATTGTGAAGTGAGGATCCTGAAACATTTCTGTTTGAGTTTGAAGTCGTCTGCCAAACCTATGACTATATGGAAGACTCTCAAAAACTCAAACTGTTTCCTTCAACATTGAAGGGATCTGCTTTGAAATGGTTCATGGGATTAGCCACTCAATCTATTAGGACTTGGAATGATATGAAACAAACATTTTTGGATAGATACTTGGACTATTGCATGCCCACCAATCACAAGGATGAGGTATTCAAAATGATGCAAAAAGAAGATGAAAATTTGGAAGATTTACTTGAAATATTTCAATACAAATTGAAAAGAGAAAAGATGAGCAACTTAGATGATGAAACCTTGAAATCCCTCATATTAAAAGCCATTAGAGATGAATGGATAGATATTTTAAACATGATGGGGAAAGGAGACATTTCTCAACTCCCACTTCGTGATATAACAGAACTATGTGTCCATCTCTCAAGAGGAAAATCTAAAACAGGAAAAGGGCCTAGGGATCCTTCTCTTATTAGGGCTAACAAATCTGCAACTGGATCAGTAAGTAGGGCAGAGATTGGTAATATTCTTGATGATTTCAAAACTGATATCTTAGGGAGCCTTAGTGAACAACTAGACACCCTTAAAATCCAAAACAAGCAGAAAGCAGAAACATATGCTTTAGCCATCTTTTGTCCGAAATGTAGGAAGAAACATGCTTTAAGGGAATGTCCCTTGGATGCAAAAGTTGTAGAAACATGTATGATTTGCTCAGAGAATCATGAGATCAAGGATTGTCCTTCAATTCCCGGACTCAAAGCTGTTTTTCAAGAAGACCCAAATTCAGTAGAATCTCTCTGTTTTGTCGCAAGGAGACCTTGGCAGGGACAACAAACTCAAGGGTTTAACAACCCCATGAATTTTCAAACCCAACCAAATTGGAATCCTTGGCAACAACCTTGGCCCCAACATCAAAATTCATATCAGCCATGGGTACAAGGGATGCAAAATCCTTATGGGAGATTTGCTCAATTTTATCAATATCCTCCATATTTTCAAAATCAACAAGCTCCACAACTTCCAAATCCAAATCCACAACTTTCATTGCCATTTCCACAACAACAACCTTCTCAAAAAAATCCAAATCCTCAACTCATGCTTCCATACCAAAAAAAGACAAATCAACTTCCAGCTCAGCCATTTCCAAATCCTAACAATAATAATCCTCAGAATACTTACATGGTAGAAGGACAACAATTTCCTACCTATATGATTGTTCCTCTCAACGATGTACAACTCAGATCTGGTAGAGTTTTAGAAAAATCTTCTATAGATATTCAAGAGCAAGATACCTCTAAGGAGGATTCTCTTGAAGTCAATAAAGGTCTTGAGGAAGAATATCTTCAAAATCCAAGCATGCAAAAATAAAAATAAAAGTCAACATCCACAACTCCTATAGTTGAGCAACCTGCATCTTTATCTACACCTCCTTTTCCTGAAAGACTACAAATTGACATGGGGGTGGAAAAACAAAGCTTGTTGCCTAACTATGACTTTCTAGATGAATTGAATAATGTTTGTATCAAGATTCCCTTGCTACAAGCCATTCGAGAGATTCCTATTCTAGAAAAAACCATAAAGGAGTTGAGTTTCAAAAGACCAGGAAGGAAACTAAAAGACACAAGAAGAATCCACCTGGTAGGAAAGATTGCAGATATTATGATGGGAAAAATTACCATGCAGAAGTATGTAGATCCAGAAAGTCCAATTGTCAAGACACATATAAATGGGATAGAAATTCCAAACACATTGATTGACTTAGGGGCTGCTATCAACATTATGAGTAGACAGACTATGGACCAGCTAAAACTTCCTAACCTTCTTTTTACACTTACTTTACTGCAACTTGCAGATCGATCAATTATTAAACCAGATGGTGTATTAGAAGATATTTCAGTCTCCTTAGATTCTTGGGAATATCCAATAGATTTTATGATTTTGACTCCCAAGAGTAATCTAGGAGGGCACCCACTTATCTTAGGAAGACCTTGGCTAGCCACAGCTGATGCTTTTATTAGTTGTAGATCCGGGGACATGTACATTTCTAATGGTAATTCGACAAAGAAATTCAATTTGTATCCTCCAGCAAGAGCAATCACAGAAGTAGGAGACAATGAATGGGTTGATGATGAGGACACTATACAACCCGTCTTTACCATTTCTGAAATCAGTGAGGATAGTCAAATTCTGAACACATTAGAAAATTTTGAGATATCTTCAGAATATGACCCCACACAATTTCAGTTGGAATCTGACATAGAATATTTATCATCAAGACAAATGTCTCTTTACTCTATGGAAGAGTTTGGTGGTTCTACTATTGAGATTTTTCCAGGAAAAACATTGAATATCAACAAACATTTGGAAAAGTCACAACAAGAAGAACTAACCAAAATCTTGCAAAAACATTCTACTGCATTTGCATGGGAGTATACTGACATGAAGGGTATTGATCCTAAGATTTGCATCCATCATATCTATATTGAGGAAAAAAGTAGACCAATCAGACAACCTCAAAGAAGGATGAATCCAAATCTTAGGGAGATAGTGAAAGAAGAGCTCCAAAAACTACTCAATGTAAACTTCATTTATCCAATTTCAGATAGCCGGTGGGTTTCTCCTTTGGTTATAGTACCTAAAAAGAATGGTAAATGGAGGGTATGCATTGATTACAAAGAATTGAACAAAGCAACTTTGAAGGATCACTTTCCTTTGCCTTTTATCGATCAGGTATTAGATACATTAGCAGGTAAAAAGTACTTTTCATTTTTGGATGGTTTTAGTGGCTATAATCAAATTCAGGTAGCACCTGAAGATCAAGATAAGACCAGATTTACTTGTCCATGGGGAACTTTTGCCTACCGAGTGCTTCCTTTTGGGTTATGTAATGCACCAGCAACATTCCAAAGAGCAGTACTAGGAATTTTTTCCGATCTAATCCATGATTGTGTAGAGGTTTATATGGATGATTTTACAGTTTATGGTAATTCATTTGAAGAGGCATTAGAAAATTTGGAAAAAGTTCTTATAAGATGCAAAGAAACAAACCTTTCATTAAGCCATGAAAAATGCTTTATGATGTTTACTGAAGGGATTGTTTTAGGACATCATATTTCAGGAGATGGGATTAAGGTTGATAGATCAAAAGCTGAAGTCATCTCCAAGTTACCTATTCCAAATTGTCAAAGATATGTTAGAAGTTTTCTAGGATTTACTGGTTACTATAGAAGATTTATAGAAAACTTCACTAAAATAGCATCTCCACTCTTCAAATTGCTTACTAAAGACTGTGAATTTAAATGGGATCCTGATTGTCAATCAGCCTTTGAAACTTTGAAAACAAGAATATCTGAAGCACCTATCTTGAGAGGACCAAATTGGAAACTCCCTTTCCATATTTCTACAGATGCTTCAGATACAGCTCTAGGAGCTGTGTTGGGTCAAAAGGATTTAGTCCCTTATGCCATTTACTATACCAGTAAAAATTTGACTCCCACAGAGTTGAACTATACTGTGACTGAAAAAGAGTTTTTAGCCGTTGTTCATGCAATTAATAAGTTTAGACATTACATAACAGGCTATGAAACTTTTATTCATACTGACCATTCTGCAATTAGATATTTGATGAACAAACCTGTTACTAATGGCAGAGTGACAAGATGGATTTTACTTTTGCAAGAATTCAATATTACTATGTTGGATAGACTAGGAAAACAAAATACAGTAGCTGATTTCTTGTCTAGGATTCAGAATACTAAAGAATATTCTCCTGTAGAGGATAAGTTTCCTGATGAATACTTGTTTGCAGTAACTATTAAGACCCCTTGGTATGCAGATATTTCTAACTATTTGGTTACAGGGAAACTACCTTCACATTTATTTCCAAGTGAAAAATGAAAAATTATTCAGGAGAGTTCAAAATATTCATGGATTTCTAACGAATTGTTTAAAACAGGGCCAGATCTTGTGATCAGAAGATGTGTCAGGGAAGATGAAATGCCCGATATTCTTAAGGCATGTCATGATGAACCATGCGGCGGACACTTTGCAGACAAAAGGACGACCTATAAAATCCTCTCTTTAGGATATTATTGGCCTTCCCTCTTCAAAGATGCAAAACAATATGTCAAAAGGTGTGACAGCTGCCAAAGAGTAGGGAAACCTACCCTTTCAAATGAAATGCCATTGCAAACACAGGTACTCATTGAACCCTTTGAAAAATGGGCTTTAGATTTCATTGGACCTATTAATCCACGATCCAAGAAAAAGAAGTATATATTGGTTTGTACTGATTATGTTACTAAATGGGTAGAAGCCAAAGCATTAGTATCTGCTACTGAAAATTTAGTTGTTCATTTTCTTTATGAGGATATTTTTACTCGCTTTGGTGTTCCAAGAGAAATTGTGACAGATCAGGGGAGCCAATTTACATCCAATTTGGTGGAGAAGTTGATGGAAGAATACAAAATCAAGCACAAAAGATCTACTCCTTACCATCCGCAAGCAAATGGTCAAGTGGAGTCCACAAATAAATTTCTTGAAAGTATCATCACCAAAACTGTTCATCTACATAGAAGAGATTGGGCAGAAAGGCTTCCTGAAGCCTTGTGGGCCTACATAACTACATGGAGAAATACAACAGGACATTCTCCCTATGAACTTTTTTATGGGAAAGAAGTCTTGCTCCCCATTGAGTTCCAAGTCAAGACCTTCAAGATAGCAGTTCAGTTGGGGATGGACTTATCAGAAGCCCAAAAGCATAGAATGGAGCAGTTGAATGAGCTAGATGAGATCAGACAAGAAGCAATTTTAAGAACCGATCTAGTTCAATATCAAAGAGCTAAATGGCATGACAAGTACATCAAAGAGAAGAAGTTTCAAGAAGGAGATTGGGCATTGTTATTTGATTCCAAGTTTAAAGATTTTCAAGGAAAATTTCATACTCATTGGCTTGGGCCATATGAGATTGACAAGATCTTTAGCAATGGAGCGGTAAGAATCAAGACCATTGATGAGTTTCAAACTCCTCTTATTGTGAATGGCCATAGATTGAAAGTTTATCACAAGCCACTCTCAAAAGAGGATTTTTTCAAAATTTTTCAAGAAAGTTCTGCAATCAGGCTGGTACAGAAGAATTCTTCAAAAGAATTCTTCTTCTCCACCAGCCTAGCTTTTGTTCTCTTCAGTTTAAAAAAAAAAAAAAAAAATTGTATAAGCCTGAAAACCAATCACTGATTGGCAGTCTTATACAGAAAATATAGGGTGAAAATCAGGAACACCTGACACTCTATATTTTCCAAAAAAAATCTCTCTTTCATTTCACAAGCCTTGTGACCACCCACTCCATTTCATTCCACTTCATTCCATTTCATTTCACTTCATTTCACCCCATTCCACTTCATTTTATCCATTTCATTCCATTCCATCAATAAATAAAAAAATTATGACCATTTCCATCTGGTCATTTTTCATCTGTTCATTTCCATTCATCCAAGTAATAGTTGTGTCAGTTTCTGCAGCTGACATCTGTTTCCGCAGCTGACTCCAGTTTCCGCAGCCAGAAGCAGATTCCGCAGCTACTACTCTGTTTTCAAAAAAAATGTACAGTCAGATGTTATTTCCATAATCATGAAATAAAATGCAGGTGAGAGGATAAAAAATGAAGACCTGGAGCATTCAAGACACCAATAAAGAGCAACTAGTTGAAGACCAAGGAAAATGCAAAGATTCCAAAGGTATGAATAAAATTTATTTCAAATAGCATTGAAAAACACATTTTTATATAGTTCTGAACCATAAGCTCTATCCATTATGTGCAATGATTATATTGACAATTCCGTAACCTTTCACGATCTCCATATTATCCTCTCGCATTCATTCTCAAACAGTTCCATCATTAAACCCCTGATCTTCACTCATGTTCCAATATTCCACCGGTTACAATGAGATGTATTTGATTTGACCACGGACTCTTACAGCCGCATAAATCCATAACCGTTGTTGAAACGTGCTCATATTTATTGTGCAGCCACCAAAATTCAACACGCTGCCGAATGTGTTATACTCTGTTAATCTCTCTGTCGTGCTCTCTGTTGTGCTCACGAAAACCCCTCTCTTTTCTGTTCACTCCATTCCGCTCTCCATTATGCTATAGTCTGTATACCACTCTCTGACATTTACCCACATTCATTGTGCTCATCTCCGTGCATTCAGCCGTTCTATTTCCATTAAACCCTCACGCAGGCAAATTTGTGAAGAGTAGAAAATAAAAATGGGTAAGTTGCTAAGAGCAGAACCGGAAGGACCTAAGTTTATAGAGGGATATCCACAAGTAAAGGATATATTGAAGAAAGCAAATTGGCTACGGTTTATCCAGAAATTCAGAGGTTATCATAAAGAAGTGATGAAGGCATTCACAAGGTCGTTTAATGGCTTGGAAGCAGAGATTGGAGACCTTAAGTTTGCAGTCAATGAAGCATCTATAGCAACAACCATGGAACTTCTTCAGGAGGGTGAGCGTTGGTTTAAGAATAAAAGCATCAGTGATGAAGCATGGAGAACAATCTTACGAAACCAAGGTATGGACATAACTATTTTTAAAAGAGGAATTCATGTGCATGCATTGAAAGAGGAATGGGCTACTTTACTGCTAGTTGTTCAGAAATTCATTACATGTGAAGGCCGTTTTGGGTCCATGTATATGTACCATACCAGGTTACTGATGAATTTTCTAGATAATCAAACTCTCAATCTCCCATATTTTCTATTCAATAGTTTGAAGAAAATGTCTGTGACTGTTCAAAAACATTTAGGAGATGTAGAACCCCATCTATATCACCACGGCCTTGTAAAAATTTTGATTGAAAAGGAGTTAAAGGAAAAGAAAGACACATGGGAACAATTTCTGGTTAGAAATTTCTTTGAGGAACCTCAGGAAATTCCTGAAGGTAGTACAACAAGAAGGAGTAGAAGGAAAAGAATAAATGATGAAACTCAAATTACTCCTACTCAGGAAATTCCTGAAGGTAGCACAGCAAGAAGAAGTAGGAGAAAAAGAGCAATTGATGAAATCCAAAATACTCCTCCTACTACAATTGAAAGAACTGATAGGGAAGAGAGAATGTCAAAGATGAAGAAGAAAGAAATCAAGGGTAAGAAGCCAATAACACCAAAAGAGAGAAAAATTATTGAGGCTATACATCAAACGCCTTCTGAAGAAGAAGATCATCAAGTGTTATCTGAAAGATTAGTTTATCTTCAAAAACAATCATCTATGCCCAAGAAGACAGAGAAAGAAAAACAAAAACAAAAGGATAGTGTACCACAGCGTGTGAGAAGAAGCAACAGACTTAAGGGAAAATTGAGGAAAACGCAAATGAAGGGTCCTCATTTCATTGACTTGGGAGAGGAAACATCTGAACAGTCCCCAGCTGACCATAGTCCATCTCAGTCAGTTAGTGAACCTGGTTCATTTCATTCCCAGTCAGACATTGAACATACTCCATCCTATTCTCAGCAAAATGTTGATGTAAGCCCTTCTCGGCCAGATTTTGAAAATAACTCTCCTTCACGGCATTTTGGGGACAGCCCAATAAAAATGACACCTGAAATAGACCCCAAGCAGCAGGAAGTATATGACTATATAGAATCTTTGGAAAAGGCAGCAACAGGTCCTAGTACTTCGTCCATTCAGCCTCATACAGTACAAGATGATTTAGTCCAATCACTAAAACAGGAAATTTTTGAGCTAGAGCTTTTAAATAGGCACATAAAAAATGAAAATGAGACATTGAAAGAACAAGGAAAACTGGACAAAATCATCCATGATAATACCATGCTACATCTGGGAATATGGCAGAAGAAGAACAAGAAATTGAAAAGGAAATGCCAGAAGTTGAACATAGCACTGGTTAATATCAAATTTAGGTGCTTAATGAAGAAACCCAGAATGTTGGCAGAACCAAGGAAGAGGAGGAGAGGATTAGACGTGCTAGCTGAAGTGTCAAGGCATATGAACTGAGGAAGGAATATCAAAATTTTGGTTGCATGAGGACATGCAACACCTTCACAGTGGGGGTATGTTGAGTCTCAATTCTGCATCTTTTCCATACACTTTTCTATACCTTTTTCACTCACCTGAACCTCCCAAGTTGTCAATATCATTGTATGTTAATTGAAAAAGAGCATCTAACATGGTTTTTAACTATATTTTTGTGTCTGCTGTTTAATTTAGATTTTGTTCATCTAGCTGCGGAATCTTGCCACTTTCCGCAGCTGCTGCAACTTTCCGCAGCTATTTTGTGAAACTCTATGTTACAGGTGTCTACAGGAAAAACGGGCCACATGGGCAAGTCAGAAATGATGTGGACATGGTTCGTGTCCTATTGGTTCGAGAAAACTCATCTAAAGAAGCTGTGGTCAAAGGCGTCCAAATGGAAGTCAACCATAGAGTCTCACGGTGACAGGACTCTGTTCCGTGTCACGTGAAGGTTCATATGGCCGTTTTTGAGTTGCGGAGGACAAGTCGACATCTGTACATGGCTCCATAGCCGAATTCAAGCATCCACTCCTCATAGATTTACTTTCCAACACGGCCATGATCCTAGATCCGTGGACGTAATGGTCTACGTGTTCTCCACCAGCATAAACTTTAGGAGACAATTATATTTCTTTTGTTATATATAACGCATTTGCATACGCATATAGAGTTAGTCTCGATTAGTCTCTGTTATCTTTTATTAGTCTGCTCTGTAATGTAATTACGCTGCACTTGAGCCGTAATACTACCATATTGTTATGACTGCATTTTAATATAAGAAGACTCTATTTTCCAACTTAATTTGTACTTGAAAATCGTTGCCAAGGCTGGTGTAGAGGGCCCCTGCTCAGCTAAGGTTTTGTGCATTAGTGTATAGTTCTTATTTTATTTCTTTAAAGCTCATTGTTCCATAATCCATTCACATGTTTATACACTGCATCTCTCATAGTATATATGTTTCATTTCTGTTTATAAAATTTTATGCTTTCCATTTCACTTCTGTCTTTCATGTTTTATGTTATTAATCACTGATCAGTGTTCTTGTTTCAGGTTATAGATAGGCAGCCCGGGCATTTTCATAGCTTTTTGACTAATGACATTGAATTAACATTGTTCTGCTGCTAATGTGTTTTTCTTGGTTTCTGTTTAATTTCAGTACTGCTTTGTTTAATTAATTTTTGCTTATTTGCTTCAGTAGTTAAATTTAGATATATTAAACTGCTCATAACATCTTCAGTTGCCTCCGAAAGCCACAGCTGGACTGATGGTGAGGGATTGTATTATGAAATGTGTAGTTTAGTATTAGTTTTCTTTCTGCAAATTTAGATATATTGAACTACTCATAACATCTTCAGTTGCCTCCGAAAGCCACAGCTGGACTGATGGTGAGGGATTGTATTATGAAATGTGTAGTTTAGTATTAGTTTTCTTTCTGCAAATTTAGATATATTAAATTGTGCATGACATCTTCAGTTGCCTCCGAAAGCCACAGCTGGACTGATGGTGAGGGATTGAATTATAAATGTATGGTTTGATATTATTTTACTTTCTGCAAGTTAGATATCAGTTACTCAAGTTGTTTATGGTTACTTTCGAAAATCATAGCTGGACTAATGATGAGGGATCAGAAGACAAGTTGATGTAAATTGATTTAGATTTACTTTATTGCAATTTTTGGATTTCTTTCAGCATAATTTATTTTGTGTTTAGACAGCAGCAAGAATAGTTTGGTTTCATGCTCACTAGTTCACTGTTTTGATTTATTAGACTAGCAGCACCTTTTCATTTCAGCAGCATATTTTCATTTCCTTTCAAGTTTTGTCATTGTAATTTTCAAATTCCTTTTTAAGTTTCAAGTTGGTAAATCATTATAGAGGATATCATTTCCTTGAATAAACATAACCACACTTGTTTTCATTTTAGAATTTCCATTTCATCTTAGAAAACCAAAAATGACAAAAAGTTAAGAGATAGGTTATCTTGCACATATAGTGCACCGCACTTCATCAACTTACGAATCTCGGATTGACAAATTAAATGCAGCAATTTAGGACACACTAAATTTACCAAACAATCTCACCTCCTCAGGGTCTAATACTCTCAACACTTTAATCTACCTTATATTTCTCTCTCTAACTTCCCCTTTGATGTCTAGTGATTGAGCTCTTACAATGTGCTTCGGTCATATGATTAGCTCCTAACGCTCGCACACTAGGGGGCAATATGTTACACCATTTTTTCGTTATCTAACCTATTATTATTAGATGGAACCAAGTACACCATGTAAGACCAATTTTACCCTAAGTAAAATTTCTTTCACTATGAAAATAACTTAGTAAACCAACTTTATTAAGTTGTTTATGGTCTAAATAGGAAACCCGATGAGGAAATATTAAAGAAATCTGCATTTGTTTGATTTTACTCAAGGAATAATTAGTTAAAGAATAGTTTAATTAATATTCGATGTTATATTTAACCCAAAACAAGGAAATTAATTAGATAAATCATTATTTATCTTATTATTTTCTAAGAATAATTATTTAAACCTTATTTAAATAATATTATTTGTTAAATATGACTAAATCACCCATAAATAATTAAATAAATCTTTATTTATTTGATTATTACTCAACCACATCCTTAAAATGATAAATAAATCACTTATTTATTTATTATTTACAAATAAAGGGATTTGACCCAAGTCAAATTCCTTTTCCCTCCAACAAATATAATAAAATATTCCATAAATGTTGGATCTTGATTTTTTTAATAATATTTTAGCTGTGCATTAATATCTAGACTAACTAAATATTTTTCTATAAATAGAAGGGTTTTCCCATTCGTTTACCAACTTTTTTTGCCTAAAGATCACTCTGGATCTATACTTTTGGTCTGACTGTGATCCGCCATCATAGTCATATTTTGCTACCATTTTCGTCTAGGTTTTCTACACCATCAAGAGAGAGGAATTTTAGATATGAAGTGTTGAGGACTTACAGGAACCCATCCCATTGAGGAGAACTTGTAACATCCTTTTGTGTTTTCCTCTGAGGTTCCATTAATACATAATTCATTCAACATATTCTTGTCTTGTCTATTGGATGCATGGAGCAAATCTTGTTTTTTCTACTGCTTAATGTCTTATGATGCATAAATCTAGATTTTTGCAACATTTATCTTGATCACCGAACTACAGATCTGAGGAAATTGATAGCCATATTTGCTGTTAGGGCTATTTGCTATGCACAACTAAGGTGGTTTTTTTTCATACGCTTGAAATTAAGATTCATACTAACAATGATTAGGAAAAATTGAAGAGATAGTGCTTTCTATGTCCTTACTTTTCATTCCCATCATTGTGATCTTTGTTTCATCTCCTGAATCTAAACCTAAGACATGTTGTGTAGTTTCAACTATCTTTTGCTTCCCTATGTTGTTAAAATTCTTTGGTTTCATATGAGGATGAAGCTTCCAAGAATTAGCTTCATCACGACCATCTTTCAAACAATGTTTGCATGTTAATTTATCTCCTTCCTTCATGATGAATGCATTCTTATTTCCCTTCCCTTTCAACTTACTCTTACCCTTGGCTCCACTTGTGAATGGCTTCTTGCTACCCTCTTGTGAAATGTCTTTCCCTCTCTCTTCAAGATATTTTGTGTGAGAAGAAACCTCATCTAGACTTTTAGGATTAAACATAAGGACAGTATGTCTTAAATAAATGTGTAAAACCCCAATATATTTCAACAAAGTGTCTTGTGAATGCATGTCTACACCTAGTATCAAACACCTTCTTCTAAAGTCTTGAGTGTAAAGTTTCACACTTTGAACCTTTAGCTGTCTAAAATTATGCCAATCCATAGTAGCCTTTTTCATATAAGCTAATGGATAACATTTTCTTCTAAGTGTGGCAATAAAATCTATCCAATACGGTGAGAACTTGCCATGTTTTTTCATACCCTCTTGTTTTTTGGCTTCGGACCAAATCAAAGAAGCACTTTCAAACCTTAATGAAGCCAACTGAATCATTGTTTCATCATCTTTGATGTTCTGAATCCTACAATGAACTTCAAGTTTTCAAACCAAATTTAGTTCTTTCAATATTCACTTCACCATTATATATAGGTAGTTTGAATTTGATATCAAGTTTTAATAAGGAAATTTTACCATGAACCCTTGGGGTATGTGGACGTGTTTCAGTAACAATGGTTCTAAAAGAGGAAGAATATGAAGGTGAGGATGGGGGTGAAGATGTTGGTGGAGAAGAGAGTGGTAAGTCAGCATTTCCTTTTGAAGGCTTGTCATCCCCTCCTCCTTTTTCTCCATAAAAATGATCTCCTTTTGAAGGCAAGGAACATTCACCCTACAATATTGAATTTCTCTCTTCATAGAGAAGCTTCCCCATTTCATTCATGACAAATAAATATATTCTAAAATTATTCTCTTCATCTGATAGATTATCATCTCCTCCTTAATATGACATGCTTACTGAAGATTCCACTATAATTTGAGGAAGAATTGGTGGTGGAGATTGCGGTAATCTTGGTGGTGGAGATTGGGGAAATATTTTTCTCCTTGTCCTTTACATAATTTGATGACTTGCAACCACAATATTTCCTTCTCCTCTCTTCAGATTCAACCTTGTAAGCATCAGAAATACTTGCAAACAATTAGATGCTCACAATAGAAAAGAAAACGTAAGCTTTGATACCAAACATCAACTATATGTGATCTTAATGAAAATATGCTTGAGGGTTTACGAATTGCAAGCTTTAAAAACTGAGTTTTATGAGCCTTGATGTTAACTTCTTAAACACATAAAAAATGAACTTAAAACTTTGAAATGGAAGAAAAAACAAAAAAATGCACCATAAAAATTACCACAACAAAAAAATTGATGAATGAGTTCATCCATCCTATGCTAAATCTCCTTGGCCCAACTTCCAATGTCTTGGCCCTATTTTAAAATGGTGATTACATACAGTCCCCATAAAAACATGAGTACATGATGGTTACTCATGACGAAAATTGACACGAGCATGGAAAATTATGAAGGCAAAGTGATGCCATAAGTACAAGTGTTTCAAGCGAACAAATTTGATTTTGAGGAGTGGTGAAGTGACCCTTCTTGGACGAAATGTGTCCTAGTGAAGTATCAAATAACAAAAAACTAACAGATACCCATTTGAGGGCTCGGTGAGAGCTTTCCAATGGTATAGATGGTTTTTCAAACTGAGCTACGATTTGGCCGCAGCAGGCGAAAGAAAAATCAGGGGTTTCTCTTTTAATAAGGAATTTTCCATCCAAATTAACTCATTTGCAAGTGGAGCTGTGGTGAATGTAGAGAGAAGAGAAGGCCCTAAATATTTTGGTGATCGTAGCGGACAAACCGACTGTTGGAATCGAGATCTATTAGTTTCAGGTAAGAGGCATAACCCTACTCTTTCATTTCAGTAGATTGAAAGTTCAGTTTAGGTCCCCAGAGCTCAGGCACAGACCCCTGATCCTCTTCACTACTGGGTCACACTTTTGTGGGAAAAAAATGTGACCTGGGTAGTAGGTTTTGGGCAGAAAAATGCGAATTGTCCCAGAATTAGGCCTGAGAAGTGCGACCTGACAGGGAGGGGTTTTTCTATGCTTGTTTTTGGCTAAGAACTAGGTTTTTTTGTTTGGATATAGTCTTTCCTATATTTACATTGAAAAATATGATGGTTTTATGTAGATATGGCATAATTACAGATAAAATGGAGAGAGAGAGACCTGGGCACATTACGGTCAGAGATCCAGGAGGATCAAGGTGTCGCAGTGCATTGACCAGGTTTGGGGTTCTAAAGTTTGTGGAGAACCCTTTGATGAGAGCTGGAGAGCCCTTATTGGCCCAAATTGTCAGCTATTGGGAACCGGACCATGAGGTCTTTATAGTGCAGGGGCACTGGATCGAGTTGATGGTCCAAGATATATATTTCCTGACTGGTCTCCCACCACTTGGGATGGTAGGGAATACTCAACCAATGCTACCACGAGGGCAGAACATCATGGAGTTTTTAGAGCTCCATTTTCGACTAGACCTCTATGTCAAAGGGACATGGATACCCATCAGGGATCTAGAGAGGTTAGAGACCTGTGTTGTGGCCAAAATGGTGCTACGGATCCTGGGAAACTAGGAATTCCACCACATCACTGGAGGGAAGATGATGCTTGTGGAGAGTGTGTTGAGCGGTACCTACTATGGGTGGGCCCAGATGATGTTTTCTTTGTTGAAATGACAATTTTCGCTATGCAAGTGGCAAGTTAAGCATGATTTTTCATATGGGACAGTGTTGTACTCGCTCTTCTTTAAGAAGATCCTGACACTTTGACCTCGTATACAGCTCTAGGATGGAGGCCCGAGGGAGCCTAGGATGCACCAGTGGGGCCAACTACTATGCCGAGGATGAGGTGGGGCAATCGGATAGGTGTTCCTACCCGAGTTCTTTGCTCATTGGGATCAGATGCCATTGTAAATAGACGACTATCCCTATAGTGGGATGAGTTATCATGGGGACCTGGACTTGCCACTACCGCCTTTTCGAGTATGGGGGCCTGATGGTAAGTGAAAAATTGCTAATATTTTATGTGCATTTGTAAAGTTTCAGAATATTGTATATGGTACTGATTCTTCCACTTTTGTTATGAAGATATAGCACCAGTAAAACCGGTCGGGTATATGGGACGGCCTATAGTATCAGGAACTACCAAACATAGTGGATCGAGAGCACCACAAAATGAGGATGCAGTAGCCCTCCTGGAGGGCATCTGTCATAGATGTGAGAGTCTTATGACTGGTGTTTCAGAGCACGGTTTGCAAGACTTATATGACCAGTACATAGATCCATGTATTGGTCTATCCTCAGGGTGGCAAGGGGTCATGCAGCGCATGGCGATGGCTGGACAGGGGATGCATGATCTATGATCTATAAGAGTAGAGCCATTGGTTCGAGATCCTCCAGATATTGATTTGTGTGTAGGGGCAAGTGGTGCCCTCAATTTTTTAGTTTTTTGTAACATGCTATGGGCATGTCATATGTATTAGAGTTAATGGACTCTAAAACATTTTATATGACATATATTATAGATATGCATTGTTTTGATGGTTTTATTTTATTTTCTTGTGTTAAATGCGTATGCTAAATGCCAATCTAGAATAATTTTTGCAATGCTATCCACATAGTGATTTTGTGCTCTAGGTACATGACTGAATGTAATGATTTCAAATTCACACATCAACAAATTCCCTTGTAGATATCTTCTAAAAAGGATAGGATTATGCACACGATATACACCATTCAATTACATGACAAGAAGCAGGGAATATAAATGAACATGAAGGTGGAGGATGCGATTTGAAAGGGAACCAGTTAATAAACCTCACACTGCATCATATTTGGCATGATTATTGGTAGCAGTACCAATGCATACACTGTTCAAGAGAACAAGCGAATGCAAAGGGGTAAATATGGCCCAACCTGGCGAGGCTAGATTCCGAGAGTAGTGACTTGCACCATCGGCATAACTGATATAAGGTGTGGATGGGAGGTTCATCTGAAAGGTGCCACAAGATAATAAATGGGAGGAGGATGAACAATGTTGGAAACTTGAGCGCAAAGTAGAAATCGAACACACACTACGAGAGGGAGTGATCTGGGTAGGATGTCTACTACTCACATGCCGACGGTTAGGTGGAGTGTGGGAGCTACCGGAGGTCTAGCTTGTGCTTAGGCTGCAAAATTCACCATAAACATGGATGGTGCCATCCCGTTTATGGGCGGGAAATATGAAGTCAGGGGTGGACAAGGCTTCCATGATGTCATCATCATAATAGAATATGGAGTGACTAGAGGAAGGAGACCACCTGACGCAGTGAAGCTACCTGAGTCATCATCATGAGAAGCAAGGTTCACATGTGCATCTTCACGGGGGATGATGGAAGAAGAAGCATGTAAGGGATCCACCATTTTTGAGCCTAGGGTGATTGTTGGAGGGAGGTCGAGCAAAAAAATGGGGGAAGATTAAGAGGGAGCTTCCACCGAGGGTCTCATGGATGATGATAGGTAGAGGATGGTGGTCGCAGGCTCCGTCATCTTGACATTGGGAGTGGGGATGTCAATGGAAGCAGGTAAATCCTCAGGCTGGCTAGCAGCATACTGCGCAAGTATGGGAGAGGAGGATTGGTTCTGTTCAACCTCGTACTCCCGAACTACCTCTAAAGAGGCGCGGTAATGTGTAAGGCAGGGAAATTGGTGAGAGTAATGGCCATGGAGATCACAGAAATAACATGGTTGATTGGTGTGAATAGTATTAGGGTTCTTGGCTACAGTCGAGGAAGAAATAGAGGCTTCGGGGACCGTAGTCTTAAGGAATGCAACATTAACCATTGGCTTGATACAGGCCAACTCCGGACAGGTATGGGTGGCATGACCGACGACATCACACAAATCATAGGGCTTTAGGGGTAGAGGAGGTGCAAGGTCAATCGGGGCGGCCTTTTCCTTTAAGGGCCTCTTGCGAGCTTTTCCCTTCTTACCCAAATTGGTCGCAACAGGAGATGGTTCCTGTCAAGGTGGCTAAGGCACTGTAACAGCAGGAGAAGTCATAGGGACCAGTTAAACCGGTGTCAAAACAAGATAAGTTTTGGGTTGAATAGGCAAGGTAGTAGTTGGGGGATCAAAGTACTAGACGGGAATCCCCAGGGTCAGGTTGGGGAGAGAAAGGGTAGCCATGATAGGTACCATGTACACTCCTGGAGGGGGAGCTAGGAACGGTATCTGACCTGAGGGGTAATGGCCAGGGGGGACGACTCCAAGATGGTTAAGGCCCAAAGGAATCATTCTAGGAGGGTAAAGAGGCTCATGGATACCAACTGTAGGTGAAGGGCCAGGAGGAGGAGGTCCAGAAGGCTGAATTGAAGGGCTAGGATTAGGCTACAGAGGGCGAGGAGGCTACTAACTTGATGAAGTAGGATGATTGATGGAAACCTAAGACGATTACATCATGCAAGCATTCGATGAGATGGTATCAGAGATAGGAGGAGGAAGACCAAGGAAATTTCCAAGTAGAGAGGAGTATTTTTGGAATTTGGGTGAGACACTAGTCAAAGTATCGATGGTTTGCTTATTCGCCATCGAAGAAATGATAGACTCAGGGGAGGTCTGAGACTTCGGTTTGTAATATGTAAACTGGTTAATGGTGACTATATTTTTGTTATGAGGGAAGGACATCTTGCGGTGGACCGCATATGGGACAACAAACATCGCATAGGTGTAGCTACGACCCAATAGAATGTTGTAATCTAAGGGGGAATCAATGACTTCTACGTCAATGAAAATAGTCTTTCTCGCAAGAGTAATAGGATATTTGCGGAATAGGCTAATGGGTTGGGAGGTGTGGCCATCCCATGCTCGAAGAGTGATCGTGGAAGGAGCCAACTCAGGTGATCTGAGTTTATTCCAAACCAAAGTAAACATCACATAGGTGGATGCCCCCTCATCAATGATGCATCGGGAAACATTGGCATTCCAGATCTTGACAGGGATTTGAAAGGCGACAGAAGCAAGAATAGGAGGATGTTCTGACCAGTCAACATCGAAGATGATCAAATGATCATTGACAGGATTTACAATGCCCATGGAAGATAGTAGATATTTTCATTGTGAAGGGCACGTCTGGAGGAGTTTCAGCATTGAGATAGCAGCAAGAGTTTGTGCCAAATCATCTATTATGCTATATGAATGGGCAGCTTTTCCAGAAGAAGCATTTCAGCATAGTGGTCCCTTAGGGATCTTGGTATGAACCTCCACCTTAGGTTTATGAAATGGACCATTAGGTGTTGAAAGAGGCTTTGTATGGACATAAGGAGGTGGCTCATGGACAAATGTAACGGGAGGCTTGTTGTACTGATGCGACCGAGTTTGAAGATTGATATCGATGGTTATAGGTTGGTTAGAATTCATCTTGAGAATCTGGTAATCAGAGGTACCAGATGGAAGAGGTTGAGTGGCCACCTGACCTTCATGCACTTTGGTAGCCATAAATCCTTGCTGAAGGAAAGGATTAGTAAACATAGTTGGCTGACTAGGCGCAACACTAGGAGGGATGTAAGGGGAGGCTTGATGTCCTTGTAATTTTGCTTGAGACTCCCACATCTTCTTCATCTTTGGTAAAAGAGGACAATCATGCATGTAATTACCATAAACAACACAACAAGAACAAGGGTTTTTCATGCGTACAGGCCTATCCTACTTGGGCTGAGTGGCTTGTTGCTGGTTAGCAGTGTTAGGTGCATTATTTTGAGGATTAGGTCCAGGATTACCAGGAGAAGATTTATTTTGAGTGCCTTTCCTCTTCTTTTTAGAGGGAGGAGGATTAGTTGCACCCTACTGTGCATACACCTGTCCCTGAGGGGGTGGTGGCTGTCGTTACGGGGGTTGAGAAGGCAAGGGAGGTGGAGGTGCTAATTGTAGGTTTTAACCCTGAACAGAAATATCTACACACGATTCTTATAACAGAAAATAAACAATAGAAAGAGCATAAAACATAAAACAGATAAACACAGAGATTTTCCCCTGGATCCCAAATCGGGTCGACCAGCTTGATTTTTCATTATAATCCTTTTAGTGTTACAACACATATATATACATGCCGGAGCATACATAAACCCCAATCCATTAACCCTGGATTGGAACATAACCGTAGTTCCCTTGACCGGATCTACAAAAATACCAGGGGCCGAAAACCATCGAACCCCAAAACCATGTGAAAAACCATGCACAAAACCATGGGCGGATCCGCCTATGAGTGGGTCCGCACAAAAAACAAATTTTGGCCGGGGCGCTTCGCCCCTCGTGACCCCCCAGCTACGTTCGACGC